>PVLA01011759.1:0-50230 GCA_004027455.1 Hydrochoerus hydrochaeris
GCCACCGGCCGCCTAAGACAGGCACAGGACCAATTGCTGTCCTGCAGGCCCATGACGGGTAAGGCCTAGTTGGGTTCATATGAAAAGTCCTTGACCCAAGACAGGCGCTATCCTCACAGGGCCTGCCATACTCCCATAAGTGATAAGGGAAAACATGTAGGGAGCGGCATGATAGCTTCACAGCTGCTGCTCCATCTCTCCCTCCTGTGGGCATCCAGGTGCGTCGGCTTACATTTTCCAAGCTAATTAAGTAACAAGATTAAAGTGTTACAAAGGTGAAAAAAGTTAGCAAATATATGCTCCAGCTTCTAAAAATAAAATAGATTCAGATTCACTCACAGACGGGTGTGCAGTGTCTTCTGTCTCTCACTCGCCGACTCCCTGACCACCTTTGGGACCCCTGAGCCCTGCTGCAGCTGGACTCCAGCACAAATCAAAGTAAAATGAAATGACTATGAGAGGCCAGAGCTTTTGCCTCAATTCAGAACCATTGTGGCTTATCTGAACCATAATGGTTCCTTGGGAGAGATCAGAAGCTCATTTTTTATGGATGGCACATTTGAAAACATCTCTGAGCAAAGCCATAGTCCACTGGCAGTGATTCCTAAGAGGAAGGGTGTATCTCATGTCAAACTCTTCTTTTGTCATCAACACAATGAAAAAATTTAGACTCTTTAACAACTATTGACAGTAACATTTTAATTATCATAGTAGTATTTAGAAATGTAGCATTATTGGTGAGTACATTCATGGATTCATGGATTGTTCTTTCTGGTTTTGTGAAAAATGACCTTGGAATCTCGAGACTATTAAATCTGTAGTTTTCTTTGTGCAGCCTGCACACTTTACCAATATTAATTCTTTCAATCCATGTACACAGAATATCTTTCCACTTATTCTTAAATTTCTTTCATCAATATTTGATAGCTTTTAGTGTGCCAGACTTTCATATTTCTGTTTAAATTCATTCCTAAGTATTTCCTTTTGTAGTTATTGTACTAAAATTGTTTTCATGGTTTCTTTTTAAAATCATGTTACAGATTAGATCTAAAATTCCACCCAGCAGTTTCATGTGTTTGGAAGTTGCTTGGATCATGCAAATGCTATATTCATTCGTGGATTTATCCATTGGAGGTGGGTAACATGGCATGATCTGGAAGGGGCTATTCTTCTCCATGACTCTGCCCTTCTCTCTTGTTGCTTTTTCACTGGTATGGAGTGAGCAGCTGTTCCTTCACTGAGCCCTTTCAGTATCCCCTTCTACCTTGGAGCCAAACATCTGTGGAATGAATCCACCAAACCATGAGCCAAAATCAACCTCTCCTCTAAACTGTGAGTGTCAGAGCATTTTTGTCACAGTAATGGGAAGGCTAATATACACAGTTCACAAGTATGTACAAATACTGCTGTTTTTTACATGTTGATTTTTTTAATTTACAACTTTATGAGTTTACTGGTTCTAACTGTAGAGTGCTTTTACTTTAATGACAGCTTTACTGACATTTAGTTTATGTACTACACAAATCATGCATTTAAAGTATATAATTCAAAGCCAGAATCCTAGAACACACCTGTAATCCTAGCACTCTGGAGGCTGAGGCAGGAGGATCACCATTACATTGAGTCAATCCTGGGCTGCATATTGAGTTCACGGCCAGCCTGAACTACATAGAGAAACTCTGTCTCAAAAAAAGTATATAATTCAATAGCTTTTAGTGTATAGAGTTATGTCAACATTACCACACTTATTTATGGAATATTTTCCTCATCCCAAGAAGAAATGCTGCACTATTGCTTATTAACCATAGTACATCAAACATGCTCCCCAAATCCCTGGGAAACACTTGTCTGCATTCTATCTTTATATATTTTTCTATTCTGGACATGTCATATAAATAGTATCACACAACATACACTCTTTTATCACAGATATCTTTAAGAGTAATTTTTTCAAAGTTGACTCAGCAACAAATAAATGTTTTAATTCATCCACATCCTTACCGATTCTTGTCATTCGCTTTACTGCTTCTTCTAGCCCCCCTAGTGAGTGTGAAGTGATGTATCTTCCAACTGTTTGTGTTCTTCAGGGATTTTCTTCCAAAATATATCTGGCTATTCTGTGTCCCTTGAATTTTCTTATAACTTTGGATAGCTTTCCATAGCCCTATTCCAGGCTCCAGAAAGATTACTAGAGTGGAAATGATGCTTCTTGCAATTAACAAATATTTGCCAGGTGCTGTCTATATTCAAGAATTTCTGCTGACTGCTGGAAGATCGCAGAAATGATAATAATGCAAATTAGTCATGTCATTCAAATAAATCCTCTGTATTTCTACTCATTTATGTTATATTTAATCTATAAGTTTAAGGGAAATATGTATGATACTTGAAATAAGATTGATTTGTCCATATCAGTTCAGGTTTCTTTCTCTCTCTCTTTCTCTCTCCCTCTCTCTCTCTCTCTCTCTCTCTTAACTAAGTGTTAGATACTTAAAGTTTCTTGAGTTCTACAAAGCATTAACAATCTATTATTATTTTCATTAATGTGAAATATTCTTTTTTGGGGGGAATAGAGGATCTTCACTAGCATTATCACATCTATATTCTTTTCATTAACATTAATTTGTAACCTTCCATTAATTTTAAATCTTCTAATATTTGTAAATGTTTGTTCATTGTGAAGGACATACAACTGGCCAGTTTTGTTTTCCAATCTCGGCATCTTTTAGTGACAACATATAGCTGGTGGTAGAAACTGCTGGTTACCCACCAAAATCCACATTTCCTTTTGTCCACAGAAATGGGGCTGCAGCTGAGTGCATGGAATTGTCAATGAGCTGTCCTATTTTACCATTCCCCACTGCGGTTAGTTGGAGGCATATGACTAGCTTTTCTTTAGCAGCGTGTGAGCAGAAACTCGTGTGTACTACTTCTTGATAGGGCTTTAAGAGAAAGGCATGCCTACTGTGGAGTCCTTTTCCCCTCCCACTAGTTAAATGGCTGAAGCCATGGCAAACCAACAGAAAGCAACAGCACTTTAGGGCAGTCATTTCCAACTGGTTGTGTGTGTAGGGAGTTGTCCATTGAAAAATATTTGACAATATCTGAAGACATTTTTGTTTGTCACAACTTGGAGGGTAGGGTGGGTTTGCTAATGTACTCTAGTACGTAGAGTCCAAAGATGCCACCAAATATCTCATGATGAACAGCATAACTCCCAGCAAAAAGAACTATCCAGTCCCGATAGTTGTGATAAGGTGAAAAGCTCTACAGCAAGAGGTGTGGGAATAACAGAAAAATTCTGAACTCTGCAGAGTCCATAATGTTCCCCTTACATAGTGAATGAGTGAGAAAAACATCTGAATATTTAGGCCTCTGAATTTTGAATCTATCCCTTTGGATAGCACCTCAGTTGCATGCCCGCTTATACACTTACTATTTTTGACATGTTTAGTATCATTCCTACCATTATGTTTTATGTATCCTCTTGAACATGTATTGTTATTATTTCCTTTTTCCAAATTTAATAGTTTAGTTTGAATGGAGGTACTATTTAATTTCTTATTTGTTTCTGTTTCTTCAAAAATTTATCATTTTATTTCTGTTCTTATATTTTAGATTCTATTTTTTTAATACTTGCACATCAACTCATAGTTTTCTAATATGCTTAGAATCAGAATCAGTTGTTATTTCTATTTTCTCCCATTTGTCAAAGTGACAAAGTGAAGGAACAAAACTCACATTTATTTCCACCACCTATTTTTATGTTAAGCTGAACTAGAATTTTGTCTTAAGACTGTTTTAACTTAAATAATATATTTAGAACAATATTTTAATATGATTCATTTAAGTATTAATTATTTACCACAAACTTCTTTGCTTTTTGAAGCTTTCATTTGAATGTTTTCATGAATTTGAGACTCAAATGTGTATAAATTGTAATCAAACTCTCCATCACCACTCAAATCTCATGTGCTCCTATGTGGAAAATTCTTCTCCTGCATTTCTAGACTCAGGAAAACATTATCTATCTTTCTGTAGCTACAATATTACCTTGTTAGAGAATGTTTGGTGTAGTGACACAAAAAATACACAATAAAAAAGACTCTCTCTTCAACATAAAACAAAAGATACCGGAAAAACTTCATGTAACGTGCCAAAGAATGAAACAGGACCCTCGTCTTACATATACTAATAGCAATTCAAAATAGATTTAATATTGAAACATAAAATCTGGCCCTGTAAAACTTCTAGGAGCACACATAGAGGGAAAAGCTTCCTGACACTGATCTTTGAAATTTTATGGCTATAACACAAAAGGGACAAGGATCAAAAACAAAATCAGTTAAGTGAGATGACATCAAATTAAAAATCTTCACAGCAAAGCAAACAATGCACAGAATAAAAAGGTTACCTACAAAGAGGAAATACTTGAAAACTATGTATCTGATAAGAACTTAATTTCCAACAAATAAAAGGAATGCCTATGAGTCAATTGCAAAAAAAAAAACTGATTTTTAAAAAAATAGGTAAATTTAACTCAACATTTCTCCAAGAAAGGCCATATTAACAGACAACATGTGTATCAAACATGGGGCTGAGGGTTTGCCTGGCAAGCACGAGGTCTTGAGCTTGATACTCAATACCAAAGGAAAAAAAAGATGTACAAAACTATGCTTAATATCATACATCTTCAAAAAATGCAAATCAAATCCATAATGCAATATTATCAAAAAATAGTAAGGAGGATTATTATTGTTTTTAAAAAGATAAGTGATGGCTTCTTTGAAAATGGAGGAGCATTAAGCAAAAACAACTCAGCCTTTCTGAGATTTGGAATCCAACACTGGAAAATGACTACTTGAAGAATGAGAGAGAGAGAGAGAGAGAGAGAGAGAGAGAGAGAGAGAGAGAGAGAGAGAGACAGATCAAATAAATCCCTGGGAACCAGGCAGGATCTGACAGGAGAATTAAAACCTACAGAGAAATAGAAGAGACAGAACACAATACAGAGAAGGGAAGAGACAATGTGAACTTTCTCTCCTCCTCCCAGCTCATGGTTTGTGGAAAAAGGAGGCCAAATTTACAGAGACTAAGTGAAAGCTGGGGACTTTAGAAGACTTCAGAGCGAAATACAGCAGGGGAATGGAACAGCAGATGCTGTGAGTACAGGCAGAGAGAGCGTGCTCTCACCTGAGACCTATAACAAGCAACAGCTGGTGAGTGACTCCAGGCCACGTGCTGTGCCCTCAGGGGAGGTTGGTGTTAGATCCCATGCCCTTCTGGGGAAGGGCGGATTGTTTGAACCTGGGCTTCTCAGGGAGCATAGGAGAGCTTCAATTCACAGCTTCCTGTGACTGGGTAGGAGACAATGACGGGAACCAACTGTGGTCACAGAGCAGTGGCCAGGCAAGTAAGTGTCCTTCTGAGGGGTTTAAGGCTAAAGGACATAAGCCCTGGCCCCATTGTAAGAGGCCAGGATCTGCCTAAATTCCTTTGAATTTGAATGTAACAGTGAGGCTGCCCTTGGACCTATTCCCCGCTGCCGCCTGCATCAAGGTCTGACTGCTTTCTTAACCTACACCGGTCAGTACGGCCGTATCTGAACTTGGACACTGCACTAGAATTGTAGATCCCAGAAGAAAACTACATGTTTGAAATCATAGAGAAATTGTTTTGTTTTTGGATTTTTTCCTTGTTTGTTTTTACCTTCATTCTTCTTTTTCATAAGTGTGTGCATTGTTTAGTTCTTGATTTTGTTTCTTTTTTTCCTTATTTTTTTTCTTTTGTCTAGTTTATTAGGGCTTGGGAAATTTTCCTTTTTATTTCTTTCTTTCATCTTATCCTTTTTTTGTTTACTTTTCCTATTTTTCCTTTTAACTTTTTTTCTTTGTTTTTCCATCCTATTTTTATTCCTTTTATAATTTATTTTGGTGCCAAGGATTGAACTCATGACCTTACACTTGCCAAATAGGCTCTTGTGCCACTGAGCTAAACCCTCGGCCCCTCCTTTTTTCTTTCATCCACTTTTTCTTAAACTTTTCTCTTACCTTTTCTAATGCTATAAACACCCTTCATATCAGGATAATATATATGTACCCATATTTATAGCAGCACAATTTACTGTAGTTAAATCTTGGAAGCACCTATATGTCCATCAACAGGTGAATGAATTAAAATGTGGTATTTATACACAGTGGGATACTACTCTACCCTAAGGATGAACTCTAGTCATTTTTAATGAAATAGATACACCATGAGTCCATAATTTTAAGTGAGGTAAATCAGACACATGAGCTTAATATCATGTGGATTCTCTTAAATGAGAAAATAATACATAATAAAGCACAAAATAAAAGAAATTATGACAAAAAGAGAATGATGTGAATCCAGCATAGACAATGTATCTAAAAGTGTACCCTGCTTTAATATCTCATGTATTTAGTATCTGATGTATTTTATATATTTTTAGATCTGTTAGACTTACCGTTAACCTTTATTTGAGAATTGACTTGATAAGGACATATAAAATAAATGAATCTGATGCCGGTAAAAAAATTAAATAAAAAGGGGGTTGAGGTATGGGGTAAAAAAAAGAATTGAGATGTTATATACAGGTACCAATTCCCAATGATGAATGTAATCATTATGTACTGAAAAATGCACTAAGAAACATTTTAAAAATAAATAAAAATTTTTAAGTAAATAAGAATGCTATTCTCAGGCACCAGGGGATGCTGCCTAAAAAGGGGAAAGTACATGTTTTGTCATTAAGGGAATAATTTTTAAAAAAAAATAAGTGATGATGAGGATGTGCAGAAATTACAGCTCCAAAGCACTGTTTTCAGGAATAAAATACGATGCTGTACTCTGGGGGGACAAAAGTATGGCAATTCTTAAAAACAAGAGAAAATGTGGTATGTGAGTATAATGGAATAGTATTCACCCTTAAAAATAAGGGAATTCCTATCATATGTGACAAATTGGATGGCCTGTAGGACATGATAGGAAGTGAAATAGGCCAGGCATAAAAGGTTAAATACTTCCTGAGTTCACTCACATAAAGTAGTCAGACTCATAGCAAATAGAGTGCTTACTTCCAGGGCTTTTAGGGAGGGACAAATGGGTGCTGCTGTTCAACGAAAATGATGTTCCATTTATGGAAGATGAAGATGTTTTGGAAATATGTCATACAACACTATACTTGTAGTGAACAGCACTGCACGGTGCGGGAAATGTCTAT
This sequence comes from Hydrochoerus hydrochaeris, assembly GCA_004027455.1. NCBI lineage: Eukaryota > Metazoa > Chordata > Mammalia > Rodentia > Hydrochaeridae > Hydrochoerus > Hydrochoerus hydrochaeris. Next base: position 7,244 of record PVLA01011759.1, read on the forward strand.
TAAGTGCATGGATATTGTTTAAGTGTTACTATTACAATAGAAAAACCATACTAGTTTGAAAATCCAGTAGTGATTTTTAAAAATTGAATGGAATATCAGTGGTCTCTGAGACAACATTCTGGGTGTGTGTGTGTGTGTGTGTGTGTGCGTGCACGTGTGTGTGCATGTGTGTAATTATAGCCTTTGAAAAGATGAAGAGAAATTAGGCACAGGGTCAGAAAAATTTTGAGAAGTACTGACTGGATATTTCAACTATCAGATTGAGTTTTGAGATATCAAAGTGTGTTCAAGTAACCCTTATTTTACTTAATAAAGTCCAAAAAGCACAGGAATAGTGATACAAAAGAGGTACCTGGGCATAAAATATGGAAATACAGGTTAATATAGGTGGCAGTACTACACAACATACAAGCAAAAGTGTAATACATAAAAAGTTTTAAATTTTAGGCATCTAATGTGGACCTTGGAACATACCACTTGTAAGAAGGGGACTCCCGTATACAGCTATCAGCTTTTATACTGTATGTGAACTGCTATAACACCTCGTGAAAGTAGGCCATGGCACATTAAAAATGATAGCTGATATGGTTACTGAGTGAAACATTTTATGAGTACATGTTTTCTGTACATATTCTTTACATTCATTGTTGGGAATTAGTACCTGTACATATCATCTCAATTCTTTTTTTTACTCCATCCCTTCCACTCCCTTTTTATTTAGTTTTTTAACCAGCATCAGATTCATTTATTTATTTTATACTTCCTTATCAAGTCTGTTCTCACAAATACAGTTTAGCAGTCAAACTAACAGGCCAAAAATCATATAAATACATAAGATAGCTATACCAAAGCAAGGTAAACTTTTAGACATACTGTCCATGCTGGATTACAATAATTTTTCTCTTTTTGTCCCATTTTATGTCTTTTATTTTGTACTATATTATGTATTAGGTTTCTCACATAAGTAAATCCACATGATATTAAGTTCATATGTCTAATTTATCTCATTTAAAATTATGGTCTCAGGGTATATCTATTTTATTAAAAATTACTTGAGTTAAAAAATTTATACTACAAGCTGTAACTCAACTTTTTGCTTCTGTGAGTTTAAAAAAAATTTCCTCCATTTCTTTGGAGACTCCAATTGCACTTTTATTTTCCATGACATTTTTTCCTGCAATGTCTAATCTATTCTTATGCTTATCCAAATGTTTTTTTTATCTCACATATTATAGCTGCTATATGCAAACATTCAGTATGGGCCTTGGTTATAACTTTCATGTCTCTAAGTTTTTGAACAAACCCAATTGTCATAATTCTTTTGATATCTTTATCTGTTGATTCTAACATACATGCATTTTTATCACACTGGTTCTATTTCTATTCCCCAAGTTTTCTGATCATCGTGAGTGATAGTTACCTGATCCTCCTAATTTCAGGCTTCTCATTGCTTGCTAGTCCAGTTTTCAGATTTATCAGTAAAATGATGTTTCTAAAGCACTCTCCTATTGTTAGTGGTGGTGGTGATGATGGTGATGACTCTTTGTTCCATGTGCCTGTCAACCTAAAATGCAAAACAGTACACAATTTAGGTAAACTGTTTGTGCTACTTGTCCTACTAAGAAGACCTGATGCCAAACAGGGAGACCTTAATGCCAAAAAAAAAATCAGCTATATTCTCTGAAGGAAAGGAAAAGTGCGGACAAATGTGCTACGGGTAGGCTGAGAGGAACTGGAGATTATGGCTTTATTTCTACATGCTTAATCTTGTTTAGACAGAGTGAGGCAAGGACCCCTGACTCCTGCACCTATTGTAAAAAGCCCACCCAGCTCCACAGCTGCCAATATTCCATCAAAGGAGATACACATCTGGAGCTGAGTAGCCTGGCTAAATGGTTTTCCTGTGCCCCTGAGTAAAGGTATATATATTTTAAATGTATATTTTTTCATAATAGGAAAGCAAGTAATTGTAGTATCTGCAAATTTAATCATGTTTCCTGTCCTTCAAAGCAGTGATTTCTAGAAATGGTTTGCGTTGTATTGTCTCATTCACACAGATATTGTGATCACTGCCATTATACCAATATGATTAGGAGTCTAAGGAACTAAGAACACCTTACCCAGCATCATGAGATGAAATTACTATGGAAAACCATGCCCTCTCCTGGAACATCAAATTCACTAAGTACATTTCAGATGTTCAATGAGTTTTTTGTGGTCTAAGCAAGATGGGTAACATGAAATTAAAAACAATTGATTTCTACTTTTAGAACATGCCAGGGAACCATATATAAGAGATTAATCTGGAAATAGATCTTGTTGCTCATCAAATTAGGCCGCTATGAAGACAGCTTCAATGCATTTTTGAGTTATGCATTGTCTAATTTTCAGTAATTAGTCTCCTGGGTTTGGTATAATGAAGTACCACAGACCTGGTGGCTTAAAACAATAGAAATTTATTCTCCCAAGTTCTGGAGTCCAGAAGTGTAAAATCATGATGTTAGTGGGGCAATGCTTCTTCTGTACCCTCTAGTGAGACTCCTCCCTTGACTCTTCAAATTCCTGATGGTGTCGTGCATTCCTTGGCTAATGTCAGTAAAACTCCAACCTCTGTTTCTGCCTCCACATGACCATTTCCCTTCTATGTATGGCTCTGTCTTCCTGCCTCTTCTTAAAAGATTGGATTGGGGCCCTCCCCCTCCAGCATAGCGTGATCTTAGGTTCATTAAATGTGAAAAGACACTATTTCTAAATAATATCACATTCACCGGAAGGGAGGGTTAGAATTTGAACATATCTTTTAAGGGGAGGCATAATTCAACACATAAAAGTGACTAAGATATATTATGCCTGTTGTTCTTTGGTGAGAAAAGTAAATCACAGTTCTATAACTTGATTCCTATTTAACATGCTACAATATTTTCTCTGAGGCTTTAGAGATAATTTTTGTGTGTGTTTGTGAAATAATTTGGAGTCTTTAAAAATGTTTTACAACAGTAATGAAGTGCAATGTAATTATGTAGAAATAGTTTCCCAGCTAACTAAGAAAACACTTCTGAGACAGAGGTTGGGGAATACAGCAATAGAGGAAACTAATAACCCAGAAGATAGGAACATTTCATCAGCTTTTTCAGATTTAAAAAATCTCAATGCTTGTTGACAAACTCCCACTGTTACATTTGTTTCTTCAGAATAAACATGTTTCTCTCTAGCTGAACACTTCTTAGAGGTTAGTCAGAAAGATCAAATTTTGAAAGGAAAATGTGCGATAAGTGTACTAATTAAATGTGTTTACAGGGAAATTTTTAATACATTTTTTGGGTACCAGAAATTGAACTCAGGACCTTGTGCTTGCCAGGCTGACACTTGTGCCTCTGAGCTACATTCCTGGCAATACAGGGAATTTTTGATATAAGCTTTGTATAAATTTTTCCCAGTGACATATTTGATTCCCAGGTACTACCAAGAGGTGTTTGACATAGTTACTTTCTCTTAGACCTGAGGAATATGAGCAAGCATTATTCTTTTTAAAATCCATTTTTATGACCTCAAGGGGTATGAAATCCTGACAAATCTACCTTCCTCATTCCTTATCACTTGTCTTTCTCCTTACACTTCTTGGAAGATTTTGGAGACCCATCATGTTAATACATTTTGGAACTTCAAACTATTCATCATACTTTATTGCAATGTTAAAAGATACCTATCAGAAGTGTCAGTGGCGTTTCAAGTCAGATCTGGGACCAGAAAATTTTGGACTGTGACAAAATAACCCTGTCGACTTGTTAATTGAGGAAAAGTCAATTGATAAAAAATTTAAAATGAGTATAATTAGTTAAAATCAATGTTATTAACTGTAAATACCCAAGTGTGTCACCTCACAAATTATGCTGGAATTTGGCTATGGGTATCTGTCAAATGAAACATATTGCAAAGATATATAAACCAGACCAGACATGATAGCTTTACCTAGCAGGACAAGGGAAATTGCAATCTGAGCATTGGCTTTCTAAACAAAATCAATGTTTTCAGTCAGGGAGTAACATTCTCAATGGTTGGTTAAGTTCAGGCAGAAAAATGACTGAATGTGCCTTCTGAGAACACTTGTTGCTTTGCCAACTGGAAGGCAAGAAGATCCTCAGATTTCCCCACATCCCCAAGAATGCACACAGGTGCAAGAAAAGACCCTTGGTGTCCATGCAAACAGACTGAGGATGTCATTTCTCCCACATGAGGAAAAGAGCTGTAATCTGAATCTACAAACGAAGCTGCAATGTAAAAAGGAATTAAGAGATGGTTGTAAGCCAGCAGGTACTCTTATAGTCTCTACATACAGAAAATCTATTGTGTATTTTGAAATCTCAATGAATATAATCCAATGGATTTCAGTGCCTCCTAGTTTGGGGCATTGGTAACATGTGTTGCACAGAGTAGATGGTAATGGCGGGCCATGAGTGAGAGTGTGCCTGGCATATCTGAGTAATAGGCACGGCTGTGGAGGCTAGCGTGGAGTGGTGGGAGGGAAGAAGAGTGATGAGGTAAAAGAGGCTACAAGGGGCCAGATCCAATATGCCTCTGTGGGTCATTGTAGGAACTTTTCATTTTACCCTGTGTAAAGCATGGTGCCATTGCAGGGTTTTGAGTAAAAGCGCGTCTTATTAAAACAATCACTCTGAGAACAGACGGTGAGAACAAGAGAGAAAGAAGGTAGAACGATGAGGAACTAGTGTAATAATATAAGTAAAAGATGATGGTGAATTGGACTAAGAGAGGAATGATACAATCATATTAAAAAACAAGAGAGAACTGGGCTTGAAACTGCGTGCCTCTAATCCTGGCACTGAGAAAACTGAAACAGGAGGCTCACTGCTAGTTTGAAGACAGCATTGGCTATGCAGGCAGTTCAAGGCCACCCTGGACTACACATTAAGACCTTGTTTCATAGGGATGGAGGGGTAAAAGCAAGAAGAGCATATCAGGGTAGAGTTAACAAAGTTTTTCTGATTGATTGGATGTAGGATATAAAAGAATAAGAAGAAAAGAATCAAGGAAGACTCTATGCTTTAAGGGCGGAGCTATAAAAAAGGAGAGAATGAGACAGTATTAAAGGGTCTATGGCAGACTCACTGGAACAGATCTAAGAAATGGGTAGAGATCAGAGGTTTCATTTTTTAAATTATAGTTATGGACAATGAGATAGATATGTCAAATAGGAATTTGTATGCAGTTTAGTGGGAATATTTAGTGGAGATATAAAATTAGGAGATTAAAGCATATTAAAGTGTTCTAATTTATATGACTGGGGAAGATAATCGAAAGACTGAATAAAAATAAAGAAAAAGTTCAAAGACTAAGCCAAAGTCAAGAAGTCAGAAGATGATGTGGCCCCCTCTCTAGGGTGACCAGTAAAAAAATGTCCATTAAATTAAGAAGAAAACAGAAGGGACTATGTTGTCTCAGAAGCTAAGGGAACAAAATCTTTCTGAGAGTGGTGACTAATAGAGGCAAATGATGCTAATAATGAAGTAAATGAGGATGGAAACTGACTATTCAGTTTGAAATGAAGAAATCAAAATGACCTTGAGGAGAGCAATTAATGAAATGGTGAGTATGAAATTTTGACTGGAATGAGTTCAAAGAAAATATGAAAAGAGATGAATTAAGAGAGTTAATGTAGACAATTCATGTAAAGAGGAGATAGGAAATAGGATTGTGAATGGGGACTCAAGAGACTACTGAAAGGACAAGTAGCACATATTTATTCTGAAAATGTATCCAAGAGAAAAGGGGGGAAAATCAACATAAAGCACCAGAGTGCTGTCTTTTAGTAAGTGAGAGGGAAGATCTAATGTGGAGCTGAAAGTGTTGGCCTTATGCACAAGCAAGAGAATTCATCTTTAGTAATAGGATAGAAAGCAAAGAATATGAGTCAACTGTATGTGGGTAGATGTTTTGGTAGGAATCTGCATAAGTGCTCTTCTGACCACTTCACTTTTCTCAGTGGAGTAGGAAATAGGAACACTGTCTACAAAGAAGTCTAGAGAGGAGGTACTGGGTATTTGAGGAAAAAAGAGAATGCACCAGTCATAGGAGGGAGTGGGTTCACACGCTGGAGTAGGAAAAAGCAGTGGGAATGTTAGGTGGAATCAAAGGCCAATGTACAGCTCCTGAAAATGTCAGCAAGACTGTGCTTTCTCCAGTTCCATGCAATTGCACAGGTGAAAGCACAGAGGAGGCAGGTTTCCCTTAGTCACAGCTGCAGGTTTGCCATGTAAGAGATGGAGGTAAGCGATGAGGCATTTTTTTATAGATGAACATAACACCCAAGTATGGTGGTACAGTTCTATAATCCCAGCTACTTGGGACTCTGATGCAGGAGGATCACAAGATCAAGGTCAGTGTGAGCAACTTAGCAAGATCTGGCCTCAAAATGAAAAATAAAGGGGGTGGAGTAGTATAGTACTGGAATCTGTGCCTAAAATGGGCAAGAGGCTGAATTCCATTGCCACTGCCAGAAAAAAAAAAAAACAGATAAAAATAACAGTTGAGCATGTTATTTAAACCAGAAAAGGAATAAAAAAATACAAAATAGATAAAGGATAGTGAACCATAGTTGAACATACCATGACCAGCTTTCTACCTCCCTCCCACCACTCTGAAGAACTAAAATAAGAAAAGAGAAGGTCAGTAAACCATGAAGGTTTTATTAATAGCCTTCAACTTGTAGAGAAATGTAATGAGGCAGTACAGTCTCTCATGAAACCTCCGCAATAGCAGGGAGATCCATCAAGATGCATTACATTTTCCAAGGGAATGCATTGAGTTGAGCAGATGATGAGGTAAAGTCCACACAAACGAAATACAGGACTGGGTGGATAGAGGAGTCCTGATGTACTTAACAGGACTCTAGAAGACTTGATCCATGACACAGGTTTTTCTGCAAACACCCATACGGCACCAACTTAACTCTTCACCAGAACTGTTGTTACTTTTCATCAGCACTGGGAATAGAGAAACCCTGAGTTCTCACTGTGCCTCAGCAGGAAGCTAGGCTTAAACAGATGGAACTAGGTAAGGTAGCAACAGTGTCAAAAAAGTATTGTCATGCACTACTGATGAACAGAAAGGTCAGAAAAAGCTGCTGATGATAGGAACAGGATGAAAAATTGTAAATCAATTATACAAACATAATACTGCACAAAAAGAAGAATGGAAGGAAAGAAAGGGGAGAGGTGGAGAGGAAAGATGCACTTATTGGGATGGAAGGAACTAAAAGAGTAGAAACTGATTTTTTCTGGAAGGATTGCATGTGACAAAAATAGTAAATAAACAAGTTAAAATGGAATGCATTAAGACAAGAATAAGAAAGAAAATTACAGGGCTAAAAAATGAAATGCATCTCCAAATGTTCTTAATACAGATTGTAATAAAAAATTGAAAATAGCAAGAAAATAGGAGCAATTGAATAGAGGCAATCTTTGAGATGATGAAGGTGGGAGTACAAGGAAAAATCATTAGATGAGTAGACAAAAATAAATAAGCCTTACAGATAAAAATGACCCAATAACTATGTGAAAGAATGAGATTTTTTGAAATTCCATAGTACATACCAGGAAACACTGATACAATGCTAAAAACATAGTCTACCTAAGCTATTAAACCTGAAGGATAAATAAAAACTAAGTGTTCAGTGAGAAAAACAAGTTATCTAGGAAAGCAAACATTCTTACTGGTCTCAGACTCTTCTCCAGAAACTTTCAGTGATAGAAGATAGAGCAAAATCTTAAAAGAAAGTATACGTGACTCCCAAACACTTTCCCAGACAATTTGTTGAAGTACAAAAGCAACAGGCAGATATTCTCGGATGTGAATAAATTAAAAACTCAGAAAATGTAGCCCTAATGAGCTCTTCTTTAAAAAAATAGTACTTGATAATGAAATTCAGCCAACCAAGAGGGAAATGTAATGAGGACCTCAGGACAAGACAAAGTAATGGGAGAGTAAGCATTGAACCCAATTAAATGCAAAAGTTAACTGAGAGGATTGGGATTGCAGAATAGCATGTAAATATTATAAGCCCTGATGAAACAAACCAAAGACAAGCAGCAAAAGATGAGAGGTAGAGAGGAGGGAAGTGGGGGAATTAGCAAGAGATCTAACTAACTTCCAAGATGGTGAGCACATTCCTACTGTTTAAAATGGAGATGTGGACTCAAAACAAACCATGACTTCAGTCTCCTAATGATCTTTATGATCTGTGTTGTTTATCATAAAATGACTTTTATATCTTATGTAAAAGAAACGTTTATCTCTGGTTGAGTAATATTTTGGCTTTGTTTCAATTTGTTAAATTTAAAAAATCAAATGTAATAACTTGTGTTATTAAAATGATAACATGCCCAAATATACACACCTGCACATCCTTACTCATGTGAGAGCTGTCTGTAACTATGCTTCCAAGTGTGATGTTACCACTTAGGACTCAGCATTGAGGTTGCCAACTAAATATGCCAACTAAAATGAATTAGAGGGTTATTTTATGGTAGAGGAAAAAGGAAAAAATACAATTGGCCAAATATTTATTTTTGACCCTAAAATGAAGCTAATGGTAAGTCTCCCATGTCAAAACTATTTTACAGGATCATCACTTTCGGAAATTTCAAATTGATTTAATTTATTGAACTTTTGCTGCCTGTGCTGTTCCAACACATAATTCTTTCTCCTCCTACTTGTGGTAAAATAAACCTTGGTCAAGGGAACACTGACAGAAGATATAAATTATTATGTGGGCTGGAGGGTTGGTGGGAAGGGGATGTGAAGCATTTACTGTCTGCAGCAGTGATTAAGGAGCCATTCAGAGATTTTAAAAAAATCATTCCAGTGGCAATATTGCTCTGATATTCTGTCACAGGATGCTGGGTACCTGGCAACTATTTTTGGCCTTCAGCCATTCAAAATACAGGATCATAGCACATGCCACGATACATCATCCCAGACAGAACCTGTTTAGAAACATGCAAAAAGAGCATAATTCCAAGGCTACAGGTTCATTTTTATTACAGATCTATAAATCTGAAGATTTATAACTAACACAAGGAAGATAGAACTAATAAAGTTGTGTGCCCCACGGAAGTATTCATTGGACTGGGAACCAAGTTGCTCCCCTCAAAAAACAAGTGAGTCTTCCCCTCTGGGATGAAACCAGGAGGCTTCAGGAAGGAATTTCCCCAGAAAAAAATCAAAAATAGTATTGAGCTCATGTATATCCTTATTGTAGCTTCCCTTAATGAACTATACTATAATCCTCAAAACCAGGTAACAGAGATCGACAAAATGCTGCTAACTACACCCTTTCTTCGAATTTCGCCAGCTGGTGCCTAAATGTTCTTTTCTCTGTTATAAGGCTGGTCCCACATTGCATTAAGTTGGAGATTTCTCTTTAGTTTCCTCTGTTTTTTGTTTGTTTGTTTCTTTGTTTTGTTTTGTTTTTCTTACTTTCATGATCTGGACACTTCAAAGGGTACTGATCAGTTATTCTGCAGATCAGGTTTTAACTCTAGTTTGTCTGATGTTTCCTCATGAATAGATGGAGGTGATATAGTTTTGTTTTGAAGTTGGAAGGCAATAAATTCAGTTTTATTTTGTTTTTGTGTTATTGATACTTGTTTGCAGTATATTCATCATGGCCAGTTGGTGCATGTACATAACATATCTTAAGACTTGGCATGATTAACAAAAGCAATGTGATCTATTTAGTGTACCCTACCAGGAAGTATATCATGCTCATACATTTTATTACTGTTGGTGTTTAACTGATTACGTGGCTAAGATAGTATTTGATTGGTTTATCTACTATAAATTTGTTTTCCATTTTCAAATATTAAACATCTGAAATAATCTAAAATTAGACTAGTATCTTATTTCTCCACAAACATCAGTCTACTCTTTTGTTATCCATTGGTAGATTTTACCTATAAATAATTATCACTGTGATACTTGCCTAATGGTGCTTTTGTATCTTTTTCTTTCCTTCTATATTTATTAGAATTTTTCTGTAAGGAAAAATGTCCTTTCTCTTCTACTTATTTATGCATTCAGTCATTTATTTCTTCTTTATAGAGAAGTGGATTCTTATTTCATTCATGGTGTTGTAGTGAGGGTTTTCAAGGAGATAGATTTAATAGAGGACACATAAATTTAGAGGATTACTTTATAATAATGACCCAAAAAGTCAAATGTAGAAGAGTGTAAGAGATCCATTTGCATGCTAGAACCAGAATATCCAGCTGAGAACCTGAATCCCATGGCAGTGTCCTCCATGAATCTAGCCAGAGGTGTAGGGCCCATAGCAATGTCCCCTGAAAGGCCGTATCAAGGATGTCAACCAGGAAGACCCAAAGGCCAGTGGTGGAAGCTAGAAAGTCCTGAAGGGTCTGCACTGGAGCCAGGAAGTGCTTTCACGACAAAGCCAGAGACCAGAGCTCCCATGAAGAGAACAACTAGAGTTGGTATCCAGATAATCCAGTAAAAACAAAGTTCCTCCTGGGAAATTAGTAGCCTAAAATTTTCCCTTCCTATTCTGCTTTATGCCATTCTGGCCACAATCCTCAAATGTGTCTTCCATGCCCAGAACCATGCTGACTCATTTCCACTGGGCATTCCCACTCAAGTCAGCCATTAAGAAATCCATCACATATGGGTAATAATCTATGACTATCATTATTTATTTTGTTGCTCAAATTGACTCAAACTTGGCCACTGAGGGCTCTTTCAGGTTAGAGTTCATCTCTTTTTTATACAATTCTATCATTTTATGGTAACATTTTCTTATTTTCTGGCACTATAAGATGTTACAGGTTGATTTTACATTTTCCGTGCCCTAACTCTGGAATCAGCCACTTCTCCAAAGAATCTTTTAGACTCCTTTTACTAATGTCTCATGTGTGGAAAACAAGGTCTGAACAGTAAGTGTGCTTATTGTCTAATTAACTCTAGTCCTCTCAGAGAATAAAGCTGGGAAATGTAGGAATGCACAATAACCTATGTGTAAACAAATATCAGTAACTATTTCCATATGTATCTATTTCTACCTCTATTATTAAAAGCTATGAGTTCATACTGATACTTCTGGGTCTACTCAACACCTCAAAGTTGATTCAAGTCTTCCTTCTTGTTTATAATTTCTTTTTCCCCCAACCAGAAAACTGACTTTTATAATTTAAAAAGTTTTCATTTATTTATTCACTCTTGATAACATAAATTTGCTATAAAATTTCTAAATAATACCTCTGTGATAGTATTGACAACAAGAATACATCATTTGTGCATATTTACCTTTATAATCACCAGTCAGAATACTGTTTTCCAAACTTATATATTGGTTATCTGTTGCTGCATAATACTTTTGTCCCAAAATGTATTAATTAAAAACACAAACATTTTTCTCATGATATCAATCAAGGTGTGAGCCAGGGTGCATTTATCTCAAGGCTCAACTGGGAGCACACTGCACTGCACTCATGTGGCTATTTTGTAAGCCTCAAATCTTCATGGTTATTGATAAAACATCAAATATGTGCCCTGCAAGTACTCAGAGCACAGCTGCTACCTTCTGTCAGGGTGAACAAGCAAGTAGGAAGGTTGCCAAAGGCAGAAGCTACCATCTTTTGGTACTCTCACTTTAGGAGTGACACCCCACCATCCTCTTCATCTTGTCACTGGAAGCAATCACCAAATCCAACTCACATTCAAGGAGAAAAGGTGGTGGGCCTGAGTGGACCATGCCCAGCGACTTTCTTTCAATCCATGAAGCCAGGGCTGTGCAAGGTGTGCAAGACCACTGGCGCTGGCGTGGGGAGAGTTTGGTACCATCACTTCCAGGAGCTGGGTGCCCACCCAGTTCCCTAGGACACTGGACTAGGCTTGGGAGCTTTCAGGGGCCTGAGTTCATGCCAAACGAACTTCTTTCAATCCACGGAACCAGGGACATGTGAGGTGAGACCCAGCCCACCGGTGCTGGCCCAGGGAGAGTTTAAGACTATCACTCCCAGCTGTTAAGTGCCCACCCAGCTTCCTAAAGCACTAGACTTGGTTCAGGAGGTCCTGAAGGCCTGACTGGGCCATGCTCAGCAACCTCCATTCAGTCCCAGGAGCAGAGAGCACAGGAGGTGATTTCCGACATGCTCGTGGGAAGCATTGGCTCATCGCTCAAAACATGGAAATATAGGAAAATGACAAGATGAAAGGCCAAAATGCAATCTCAAACCCCCAGCCCATCCAAAGAAATCCTAGGAGCCATGTACATAGAATAAAATGCTAGTTATACACCTGAAATGCCTGAAATGATATCAACTAAAATAAAGAAGCAAGTATGGAAAGCTATAAAAGAACTCAAATCAGAAATAATCTCCCAGGTAAAAGATAAAAATAGTGAAAGAAATGCTGAACACATCTAAAGAAGTCAAAGTTAAAAAATTAGAAGAAAAAAGTAAAAAGATAGAATCCCTGAATAAACAGTATAAGAAACAAACAGAATGCATGAAGCAGATTCAAAGAGATATACAGGAAATCAAAAATTCTATTGAAAGTTGCCAAAACCACCTCAATGAAAGAGAAGATAGAATTTCAGACCTCAAAGATAAGATTGCAGCTAGTAAAGAGGAAAGGAAAAATCTTCTAAAAATAACAAGAAATCAGGAAATAACAATTCAACAGCTGCAAGATGATGCAAAGAAAAACAACATAAGATTAAAAGGGATAAATGAAAAAGAAGGGAAAAACATAAGTTCTAACAAGAGGCTATTTACAGAAGTAATAGCTGAAAATTTCCCAAACATGAGAATGGAAACTGACATACAGATTAGTGAAGCATTTAGAATTCTAAACAGCCATAACCAAAATAAAATTACACCCAGACATATAATAATCACCATCTCAGAAATCCAACATAAGAACAGAATATTAAAAGCTGTTAGAAAAAAATTAAAAAATTAAAAAAAATAAAAGCTGTTAGAGAAAAAAGACAGACCACCTAGAAAGGAAAACCTATCAGAATCACAGCAGATTTCTCAACACAAACAATGAAGTCAAGAAGACCATGGAGAGAAGTATTTCAGATCCTAAAGGAAAATGACTTCCAACCCAGAGTGATGTACCCTGCAAAACTGTCCTTCAAAATGGATGGAGAAATAAGATACTTCCATGATGAGAAACAGCTGAAGAACTTTATGATCACCAAACCAACCCTACAAAGAACACTGAAAGACATTCTAGATACACATAGGAAAAAAACCCACTAAGCAAGACAGACAAACAGAATGAAAAGGTAAAGGTACAACAGCAGAAATATAACATGTCAACAATAAACCAATATATAATAGTTATAACCATTAATGTAAATGGCCTCAATTCACCAGTTAAAAGAAACAGACTGACAGAATGGATCAAGGAACAAAGTCCAACCATATGCTATCTACAAGAAACCCATCTAACCCAAAAGGAAACTCATAGACTGAAAGTCCAAGTATGGAAAATAATACTCAATGAAACAGGAACCCCAATAAATGTGGGGGTAGCTATACTGTTTGCACATAATGTGAACTTCAAACCAAGAATGATCTGAAGAGATAAAGATGGTCACTACATATTAGTTAGGGGAAAACTTCAAGAGGAAGTCATAACAATCTTAAATATATATGCACCAAATTACAGAGCACCCAGCTATACAAAGCAAGTATTAACAGAAATGAAAAATCAAATAAGCAATAACAATTATAATAGGAGATTTAACACAGCAATGACACAAAGGGCCAGATCAACTAGATAGAAAGTCAGCAAAGAAATAACAGAAGTAAGCCTGGGGATTTAGCTCAGTGGCATAAGTACCTGTCTGGCAAGCATGAGGCCATGAGTTCGATCCCCAGTACTGCAAAAAAAAAAAAAAAAAAAAGACAGAACTGATTCATAACTGTGAACAAATGGACTTGATAAATGTATACAGTGTGTTCCACGCAACAACGTCAGTATATACATTCTTCTCAACAGTACATGGGACATTCTCTAAAATAGACCATATACTAGCCCACAGAACATATTTAAGTAAATGCAAAATAACTGAAATTATCCCGTGCATGTTATCAGATCATAGCACCAACAAACTAGAAATTAATGATAAAAGAAACTGCAATAAACCCAAAAATACATGGAAATTGAGCAATCAGTGGGTCACAGTGGAAACTAAGAAATTAAACAATACCTACAAGCAAATGAAAATATAAGTATAAATATAACTTACCAGAACCTCTGGGAAGCAATGAAACCGTTCCTCAGAGGAAAATTTATTATAGTGAATTCCCACATCAGGAAAACAGAATGAACACAAATAAACAACCTGATACTATACCTCAAACATCTAGACAAAGAAGAGCAAGAAAAGCCCAAAGCCAAAAGAAGAGAGACAATTAAAAATATCAGAGCAGAAATCATGCAATAGAGACTAAGAAAACAATACAAAGAATCAATGAATCCAAGAGCTGGTTCTTTGAAAGAATAAAATTGATAAGCCCCTAGCTAACCTTATTAAAAAAGGAAAGAAAAAACTCAAGTTCATGCAATAAGGAATGAAAAAGGTGAAACCACTACAGAATCTGTGGAAATACAGAAATCATCAACACCTATTTTGAAAACCTCTACTCTCATAGGTTCAATAACACAGAAGAAATGGACAGATTCCTAGAAACATGTGAACCACCAAAGCTGGATCAAGATGATGTAAAACTGCTGAATAACCCAATTTCTATTAATGGAATTGAAAATGTAATTAAGTCCTTATCAACAAAGAAAAGCCCAGGCCCAAACAAATTCACTGCAGAATTCTACAAGAAATACAAAGAAGACCTAATGCCAACACTCCTCAAACTCTTCAATGAAATTGAAATGGAAGCCATTCTTCCTAAGTCATTCCTGGAAGCAAATATTACTCTAGTACCAAAAACTGAGAAAGACCCAACTAAAAAAGAGAACTACAGGCCAATCTCCCTAATGAAATAGATGCAAAAATTCTCAATCAAATATGGGCAAACAAGATTGAGCAAATCAACAAGAAGATTATACACCATGACCAAATGGGATTCTTCCCAGGCATGCAGGGATGGTTCAACATATGTAAATCAATTAATGTAATTTGCCATAACAATAGAGCCAAAAGTAAGAATAACATGATCATTTCTATAGATGCAGAAAAAAACTTTTGATAAGGTACAACACCCATTCATGACAAGAAACCTACAGAGAATTGGAATAGATGATCTTTACCTCAATATGATAAAGGCCATCTATAACAAACCAACAGCCAGCATCATATTAAATGGTCAAAAACTGAAAACCTTTACCTTGAATTTAGGCACAAGACAAGATGTTCCCTCTCACCACTCATATTCAACATAGTACTGGAAATACTAGCTAGAGAAATTATACAAGAGAGAAAAAAAAGGAAGTAAAGATAGGAAACGAGGAAGTTAAATTATCATTATTTGCAGCGACATGATACTCTTCATAGAAGACCTCCAAAACTCCATTGGAAGACTCCTAGATATAATAAATAAATTCAGCAACGTAGCTGGATACAAAGTCAATAGGCAAAAATCAATAGCATTCCTATACACTAATATCAAAATCACTGAGAGAGAAATAAGAGAAGCAACAGCCTTCACACTAATATCCAAAAAAAAAATGAAATACTTAGGAATTAATCTAATGAAAGAAGTAAAAGACCTATACAGGGAAAGTTGTAATAGCCTGAAAAAGAAATCGATGAGGACCTCAGAAAATGGACAGACATCCCTTGTTCATGGATAGGAAAAACAAATATTGTGAAAATGGCCATTCTCCTAAAATTGTTATACATATTCAATGCAATCCCAATGAAAATACCACTAGCATACCTCATAGATCTAGAGAAATCACTTCTAAAATTCATCTGGAGCCAGAAGAGACCTAGAATAGCAAAGGCAATTCTAAGCATCAAAGGCAAGGCAGGAGGCATCACAATCTCTAACTTGAAGTTATACTACAAAGCTACTGTAATAAAATCAACATAGTATTGGAATAAAAACTGATCGGAGGATCAGTGGAATAGATTAGAAGATACAACCACAACTACAAACACACTCAGCCACCTTATCTTTGATAAAGGGGCCAAACATGTTCACTGGAAGAACAATAGTCTCTTTAATAAATGGTGCTGGAAAATCTGGCTCTCCATATGCTGAAAACTAAAATTAGACCCATGCCTACCACCATGTAGTAAACTAAAATCTAAATGGATCATAGATCTACATATTAAAGCAGAAACACTAAATCTGTGGGAAGACAAAGAAGGTAAAAATCTTGAAGACATAGGGGTAGGTAGAGTATTCATGAACAAGAATCAAACCACATGGGAAATATTTCCCAGAATCAATAACTTGGGATCGTGTCTTATTAAAAAGTTTCTGCATGTCGAAAGAAATCTCCAGCCATAGTGAAAAGAAAAACCACACACTGGGAAAAAATCTTAGTGAGCTATCCCTCAGACAAAGGACTTCTGTCTAGAAATCATAAAGAATTAACAAAATCAGACCCCCAAAATTCAAAGACCCAATCCAAAAATGGGCATTCGAGATGAATACACAGTTCTCAGATGAAGAAATACAAAAGGCAAATAAATACATGAAAAAATGTTCATCATCATTGTCATTAGATAAATGCAAATTAAAACCACATTGAGATTCCATCTCACTCCAAAAGAATGGCCAGGATCAACAAACTACCAACAGCAAATGCTGGAGAGGCTGTGGCGAAAAAGGAACTCTTCTGCACTGTTGGTGGGAGTGTAGACTGGTGCAACCACTGTGGAGTTCAGTCTGGAGATTCCTCAAAAAGCAGGGATTGGAAGTCCCATTTGACCCAGCTATTCCACTTCTAGGTATATTCTCAAAGAACTGAAAACCTCATTCCACGGTGATATATGTGTACTCATGTTTATAACAGCATAAATTGTAAAAGCTAAATCTTGGAAACAACCAAAATGCCCATCAAATGCAGATTGAGTGAAAAAGATGTGGTATTTTTATACAATGGAATATTACTCAGCTGTAAAAACGATGATCTTGAGGCTTTTATAGGTAAATGGAGTCAACTTGAGACAATCTCATAAGTGAAATAAATCAGATTCACATTAGTAAATATTGCATTGTCTCCCTAGTATAAAAATAATAATAGTAATATAAAAAACTGAAAGAGTAATGGGATCCAAAATGTACAATAGATATCATAATAATGAAAGGGAATGAAAGTGGTTGAAAGGAAAGAACAACTTGTAGGTATATACATATAACTGTAGGTATGTTTAAGTATACAAGGTAGATAACCATACTAGTTCTCTGTTAGTTCATCAAAAAGAATATTTTGTGCTGTCATTGATTGTCCATTTTTATGGTTAGATTTTGTAACTTGAACAACTACTTCTAAGATAACAATATATAATATATTAACTAGTATTGATTTCTTACCGTTATTTTTTGAAATTCTGTATTATTTCTACCCTTTTTCTTTTTAAAAAATAAAATAAAGAGTACTTTTCAAGTGATAACTACAGGAGATTGTGTTTACTCTTGACTTCTTTGTAGATTGGAGAAGCAATATATCAATTCTCATTACTTGGTAATTGGGAGTAGAAATCTTCTCACTCCACTCTGCTGGTGCCCCTGTGCATTGAAACACCATTTTGAAAGCAGATATCAATATGTAAGAGCCTCTGATTTTGACTAATTCAACTTGTGAGAATTTACTCAAAAAATAATTTAACAGAGCAGAAGATCTTGAAGCAAAAAGACACCCATAGAAATAAAAGTATAAATCTCAAAACCAGAAGAATCATCTAAATGACTAATAATGGTCAGACAATTAAGATTTGTCCATACAATTGAATGTTATGTGACAACTAAAAATTATTATGCAAACTATGAAGATAGTGAAGGTTCTAATATAATAAGTGCAAAAGGGCAAACAAAATGCTGTACTATGATGGCAATGATGCCAAACTGGAATTAAAAAGTGGTTTGTAGCTACAGCAAAAGGGATTGATGCTAGCAAGTGGCTGCCTTGTTAGATGGTACCTTTTTCAGTTCCTCTGAATCCTTCTGGAACTATGAAGGTGATTTCTTACCAATAGAATTACATAAAGTATATGTGATCAACATTGGTGCCAGGTCCAATAATATTCCTGATGTGTTTTTTTTTTCTTTGTCTGTGTCTTGGATGTCAACACCAGGAAACTATGGGTTGAAAATGGTAGAATATATGTCAGTCTGAGTGTAGGGAAGAGATTCCCCTGTACCATTGTTGACTGAGATTTCAAAAACAAAAGATAAAAATAAATATTGATGATAATAATTTTCTGAGTTATCATGGTCTATTTCTTAGCAGCAAGCATTGTTTTAATTATGCATGCTACAGAAAATTATTTTACTTTTGAATTTTTTCTTTTAATATTTTCCCATCTGTTGATAATAAAAATAATGTAACACTTCAGTCTGTGGCCAAAAATTAAAAATAAATAAGTAGGTCATTAGTACTTCTTCCTATGGTACTTCATCAGGTATATGGTTAACAAAACCCACATGCCTACTACACAGCAGATTAGTGTAAGCATACTTTCAGAACACTCCTGCATAAGGCCAGAAAGTATGGTGTATTTCTTTCCTTGATTTTCAAAATGCTGTACTCACATGGCTGCTGTAGCCAGCAGGAATTCGATCATCTAGGATGCCAACAGTGTCAGAGATTTGGGCATATAAAAGATGACTAGCAATATATCAAAGCATCATATTAATCCAATTGTTTAAGCCAAGATGTATTAGACTGAACAGCTGCCTTGGGCCTGTCGGAGATCACCTGACCCAACCCTCCAGACCCTGACAAAAGGAGGCCCCAGGGCTGTATATCATCAGCCTTAATATTTGCAGCCACATCTACAAGCAGCTTCTGTTGCTACGTTAGGACTCATGCTACTACTTTAGCTACTGTGCCTTTGTGTTGATGATGCTGGTGCCTGAGTACACCACTCAGAAGTCAGAAGTCAAATGAAGTTAAAGGAACCTATGCCCCTAAAAATCCAGATGAAAGCTGCTCCTTCCAGGAAGCCACCACTACCTCTCTTCTGTGACGATAGCAAGGAAAGAAATCTCAGTACTATGAGTTGTTAGAATTTATTCAGTGTATATTCTGTTTTGGGAGTGGCTTAAATATCAATCTCAGCTCCCCTCTTACCATCTCCTGCAAAACAGAACATGCCTTTTTTATTTGACATCCATGTCTTCTGACTTCGGACTTCAGGGCCTCAAAAGGGTCAAACAAGTCTTCTGTAGCTATTTATTGAATTTTAAATACATTTATAAACACTCAAATCATTGATCTATTTCCACTACAGCATGCTTTCACATTAATAAGGCATTTTTATCACATTGATGTAACAATACCGCCATGTTGGTGAATCCAATAAATTGCATATTTGTTTTAATTTGGAAAATTTCCCCCACAAAATTTTCTCCTAATCAAACTCAGCCAAATCAGCCTTTGTAACAAATCATGTTCTTTTTTCTATGCATTTGGTTGCAAATAATATTTGACTCACTTTCTTTCCCCTTAAGGTATCCAACTGCAAATAATCAGTTGTTTGAGCTCATGACCTTCCTTATATGACTATAATGAGTTCTTTTTTATTAAATCTATAATAGTTTAAGTATTTTATAAAGCATTGCTAACTATAAACTTACTTCCATTTTACAGATAGAAAAATGTGAAGAAATTAGTTTCCCTATATCATGTGGCATGGAAGTGGTGCTACAAATCTGAACTCATTCTGTTGGATTATAAAATCCACTAGGTCAAAATTTGACCCAGAGAGAAAAATTAAACCTGAGTCTAATTTGGTTTCTGTGTCTGTGCTGAGAAGTTCCTCTCCTTTAACTACAGTGGCTAGAGTATCAGAGAATACAATCTAGCAGGCTGGAATTAACACAGCATATTATGTCTAGTGGAGGATTTGTTGAACAGATGGAGAAAGGACCTAATCAGTACCTAGGAAGAGCTAAAAATGATATATGTTGGGAGGCTTCCAGTTGTGGCAATAGAATCACATAGGGTTATGTATTTCCTTCATAGACACCATAAGGTGAGAGTAAAGAAATAAAAGTAGGACAAGTCTACAAGAATGGGATATCATAAAAAATGGAACATTAAGAAAATAAAATATACTCTTGAGGGTTTAGAATTTAATAGACTTTTTAAAAATCAAAGTAAGGAGTAGAGGCTAAATTTAAATAATCGTAATTTCTTATATACAGATTGTTTAGCTAGGTAAGTTTAGGAGATATGAAATGGCACCTTTAAACGTCAAAAGCACTCAGGTAAGTGTCCAATCAAAGAAACTAGTCATGAGCCTTTCCAGACTTGTCAGCATAGCAGACTCTAGACAACAGTGCTACACTACTCTGTTCACAGTGTTGTCAACTCTCCAGAAACTCAACTACACAAATACGTGTTTTAAAAAGATTCTTCTACTCTTAGTTCCAGTCTCTGATTTTACCATGAATAACTGACCAAATGTCTTAATCTTAGTTAAAATCTTCTTAAAGCATAGACTAGCAATAACTAGTGTCAATTACTTTCTAACTCAGCTGACAGTTGCTCTTGATTGTCAAACTTGATTGGCTTGGGAGCTAAGGGCTTAGGGAAACACACTTCTGTGTGGGTGTGTCATTGCAGACTTGGGCTCTGCCCCTGTGTCCTGCTTTCTGGATTCTATGAGGTTGGCAACTTTCCTCTGGCATGCCCTTCCTCCATGATGTTATGGCTTTGGAACTAGCTGACCACAGAGTGAAACCTCTTAAATTTTGAGCCTAAATAAGTCCTTCCTTTGAGTTGTATGTCAATTTTTTTTCCAGCAAAGCAAAGCTCACTAATATAGGGAATTGGTCCCAGGAGTGGGGCCATTGATAAGGCTATACCTGAATATGTGTTTCAACAGCCTTTAGAAATGGTTTATGGGAAGAGTTTGGGAAAGTTTGGAAATGAAAGCTAGAGAAGGACTAAAGTACTGCAGAAACTGATGAACAAGTCTGGTACGAACTGAGAGGATCAGAATGCTGATAGGTGTCTGAAAAGTAAAGTTTATGCTTATGAATTTTCAGATGGGAATGAGGATTCTGTTAGAAATTGGACTAGAGGCCATGCATGTAACATTCTGGCCAAGAGTCTGTCTCCACTTTTTTATGTCATAAAGCTTTGCATGAAGCTTAATTTAAAGAGGATGACTTAATTGTACTGGCAGAGGAAATTGCAGGGCAGCCTAAGGTTCAGGCTGTGACATGTGTGATGCTGGCTGCTTTTAGCCTGACTTAGAGTGATAACTGGAAACAAAATACAGAACAGAAGAATCTGAAAAATTCAGTTTGGCCAGGAAACAAGTACCTGTAAAATTGAGTCTAAAAAAGTTGTGATTGCTGAAGAGATTGGCACCATTAAAAAGAAGCCAAGCAGAAGCTTCCCACTTGCACCAGTAAAATAGGAAATAAACCTTAAAGGCATTACAAAAATCAGCAAGATTCCATCTACTGCAGGATTAAGAGTGTAAAAGTGTAAAATTGTTGCAAAGACTTTGAGAAGAGAGTTCCCAGGGCACTCTGCACACCAAGGCTCTCTGAATAAGTATTTGCCCATATGTATTCATTCAGGCATTCAGAGGCTACTACAGCCATGTTCCCTGGAGTCTCTGGGGAGAGAATTAGTGGTGAACAGATGTGTCTAGAATAGCTACACAATTTTAGGCAAATTTATGACTTTGTTATTTTCTCTATTTTGAGATTAAGTGTGGTTTAAGCAGATGTATATTTGGGTTGACAAGGGGTGGATTTGTGGTGGATAATCTTGACTATCAACTTGGTTAGCTCAAGAAACACCCAGGAGTTTAGTGAAGCATGATTCTTGGTGTATCTGAATGGGGTATGAGTGTGTGATCCTGGGGACAAGATCTGGTCCTAGACCTCTTTCTCTTGGATTTGTGCCAATATAAGGCCCCTGACCCCTTCCAAAATGGCATCAGCTAGGTACCTTTCCTCCATCATTGCCTTCTTCTATGATGCCTCTGCCTCAGAGCAAGCAGTCCATGGATGAAAACCTCTGAAACTGTTAGCAAATTCAATCCTTCCACCTTTAAGTTGTGTATATTAGATATTTTGTCACAAAAATGAAATGATAACCAATACACCAGATGGAATTTAAATACATTGTCCCATAAGAAACACATCACTCCAAAATGAATACCTAAAATCCTTTCATACTGTAAGCTTTGTGGGAGAGAATTGTTTTGTTTTTATATTTTCTAACTAGTGCATGTTTGCAGTACACAATGATTATGTTCATTGTGGTAAATTGGCACAAATATATAAAGCATCTTAATTCTTTTTATGTCCCCCCATCTCTTGGTCTCCCTTCCATTTGCAAAAGATTTGTCTCTTCTTTGGTATATAACCAACAGGAGTTTATTCTCACAGTCCTAGAGGTTAAGAAGTTCAATACTAAAGTACAGGCAGGTTTAGTATTCTGGGATGGGCTTGTTTTCTCATTCACAAAATAGCACCTTCTTTCTGTATCATCACAAGGTATGAGGGGCAAACCAGCTCTCTAGAGCCTCTTTCATTTATTTTTACTTTAACATATATATTTCATTTTTTAAAAATATTAAAATTCAATGTGGCATTTTCATATTTGTGTATAACATATAGACCATAACCATCCCCCATAACATTCGCCTCCTCCTCCCCTTCTTCCTTCCCTCTTGCCTAATAATAGTCTCCCTTCTGCTTTGATATCATGCTTTTTAGATTCAACACATTAAAGAAAATATGCAATACTCTTCTTTCTGAGAGTGACTTATTATGATGATTTCTAGTTCCATCCGTTTCCCAGCAAATAGCATGATTTCATTCGTATGGCAGAATATTCAATTATGTGCCTATATGACATTAATCTATTTATGAGCAGGCAGGCTGGTCCCATCTCTTAACTACTGTGAATTGTGTTGCAGTAAACATGGGTATGCAGATATCTTTATCATATGCTGACTTTAATTCCTTTGGGAATATACCAAGGTGTAATATAGCTGAGTCATACAGAAGTTCTGTTTTTAGTTTTTTTGAGGAACGTCATTATGATTTTCATAGTGTCTGTATTAATTATATTCTAACAGTGTGAAATTCTTTTTCCTTGACAACCTCACCAACATTTATTATTTTTGTTTGTTTGTTTTTTCAGTGTTGAGGATTTTACCAAATTCCTTCATACTGAGCTACACCTCCAGCTATATTTTTAAAAAATATATATTATTTTGGGACAGGCACTCGATAAGTCATTAATTTAGGACTTGAAATTGATATCCTCCTGTTTCAGCCTCCCCAAGTTCTGGAATTAGAGACATGTGCCAACATACCTGGCTGTTTGTTTTTTGTGAGTTTCTTGTTTGTTTGTTTTCTATTTGTTTGTCTATTTCCTTATGATAGCTATTTCTGAAGGAGTGTGATGGAATTTCAATGTACTTTTAATTTGCATATCCCTAATAGCTAAAGATTTCAAATATCTCTTTATATATTTATTAGATATTTCTACTTGTTTTCTAGTTAATATTTTATTGGTGCAGATTTGCGGTACATGATGATTATATTTCTCTTAGGGAGTTGGCCTATGTACATAACAGATATTAATTTTTATCCCCCTTTTATCTTGCCCCCTCCTCTTCTTTTGTCACCTTCCTTTTTATAAAAGATCTACCTCTCTGTTTCATATATCTGTTATTAATTTTATCCTTAATTATTTATGTTTGAGTTCCTCATATGAGAGATATTTAGGACTGTGTGTCTAATTTACTTCACTTAATATTATAGTGTCCCGGTTCACCCGTTTTCCTACAAATGACTCAAATGTATCTTTCTTTATGGCAGAGTGGTATCCTATTATGTATAAATGATACATTTTTTTATCCACTTATCTGTTGGTGTATGTGTAAGTTGCTTCCAAAATTTAGCACTTATGAGTTGTACTTCTACAAATATGGGTTATGTGTACAATATGATGACTTTATTAACCACTGCACTATGATATCATTAACTTTTGGGAGAAGATACCTAGAAAGGGAATAATTAGGTCAAATAGAGTTTCTAATTTTCATTTTTTGAGGAGTCTCCATACTGTTTTCCCTAGTGATTGTACTAGTTTTAGCACCAACTATGTACAAGCGTTCCTTTTTTTCTCTATAGCCTTACCAGCATTTGTCATTATTTGACTTCTTGATGATGGTCATTCTTTACAGAATAAGGTAGAATCTCAATGTTGTTTTAATTTGGATTTCTCTAATGGCCAGTAATGTTAAGCATTTCTTCATACATTTATTGGCCATTTGTTCTTATTTTTCTGCAAAGTGCCTATTTCAGCTGCTCACTTTTTGATAGAGTATTTATTGAAAGGGTCTGAGTTCTTTATATATTCTAGATATGAGTTCTCTATCCAGGGAATAGCTGTTGAAAGTTTTTCTGATTCTTCAAAGTGACTACTCACTCTGTTGACTGTTACCTTTGTTGAGCAGAAAAGTTTAAATGTGATGTGATCCCAATTGTTGATGCTTTGTATTATTTCTTATATAACTGGAGTTGTTCTGAAATTTTCTATTTTATCTTCCAGTGGATTAATTGTTTCTATTTTAATATTTAGATCTTGGGTCCATTTTGGTTTTATCTTAGTACATGGTAAGACATATGGGTTTGGATTAATATTCAGCATGTGGATATCTTGTTTTCCCAGAACCATTTGTTAAAGAAGCCATATTTCCTCCAGCATAATTTTTGACACCTCTGTTAATGATCAGATAGCTGAATATGTATGGGTTATTTCCATATCCTCTGTTTTGTTCCACTGATTAGGTAGGTGTCCGTCTTTGTGCCACTAGTACACTGTTTTTATCACTGTAGCTTTGCAGTATAACTTGAAGTCACGTATTGTAAGTCACACTTTCATTTTGTTTCCTAGGATTGCTTTTGCTATTCTGAGGCTCTTGTTCCATAAGAATTTTAGGATTCTTTTCTCTAATTCTGTGAGGAAGGCTATTGTTATTTTGAGTGGGATTTCATTCAATCAGTTTGAAACTATGATCATTTTCACAATGATGATTCTGTTTATCCAGGAGTTGAGGATATCTTTCCATTTTCTGATGTTTTCTTTGATATTCTTTTTCAGAGTACTATAGTTTTTATTGTAGAGATCTTTCACTTCCTTGTTTAGGTGAATTCCTAAGTATTTCACTTCACTTGATGATATTGTGAATGGTACTATTTTCCTAATTTCTTTCTCAGAGAGTTTGTTATTGATGTACAAGAATGATACTGATTATGTGTGCTGATTTGTATCCTGATGCATTTAGTTATTAATTCTAGATGACTGGAGGAATTTTTTGGTCTTCTTGGTAGGATCATATCATCAGCCACTATTGATAATTTGACTTCTTCCTTTCCTTTTCTTTTTCTTATCTGATTTATCTGGCTATTTAAAGTACTATATTGAGTAAGAATGGTGATAGTCAACATCCTTGTCTTGTTCCTGATCTTAAAGGGAATGTTTTCAGATTTTCCCATTTAATATTATGTTGGCCATTGGTTTGTCATACATGGCAAATATCAGTTGAGATAAAATCCTTCTGTACCTGTTTTCTTAATGAGTTTTACCATGAACAGATGCTGGATTTTTGTCAAGGGCTTTTTCTGCATCTATTGAGATGATCATGTGGTTTTTATCCTTGCTTCTATTTATGTGCTGCATTACATTTATGAATTTGTATTTGTTGAGCCATTCTTGCATCCCTGGGGTGAGCCTACTCGGTCACGACATATATTTTTGATGATTTGTTGCATTCTGTTTGCTAGTGTCTTCTGAATTAATTTTACATGTATTTTCATTAAAGAAATTGACTTATAGTTCTCTCTTTTGGTTGAGCCCTTGTCTGGTTTTGGAATCAGGGTAATGGAAACTTCCAGGAATGATATTTGGAGTATTCCTTCCCTTTCAATTCTGTTAAAGAATTTGAAGTACATTAGTATCAGATCTTCTAGGAAGTTTTTGTAGAATTCAGTTGCAAACTCACTAACTCCTGGATTCTTCTTAGTTAGTAGGGATTTTGTAAATTATTATTACTTTTTCAGTTTTCATTGCCTGTTATTAGATTATTCAGGTTTGTATATATTCTTGATTCAGTTTTGGTAATTCATATATATCTAGAAATGTATTCATTTCCTTTGAATTCTCCAATTTACTGGATTATATGTTCTCAAGTAGTTATTAATAATCTTCTGGATTTCAGTTGTGTCCATTGTGACTTCAACTATTTTGTTTATGATTGCATTGACCTGATCTTTTCTTTCTTTTCTTTTGTATAATTGGCTCTTTGTCAATTTTGTTTATTCATTCAAAGAACCAGCTCTTCAATTCATTGATTCTTCTATTGTTATTTTAGTGTCAATTTCATTAATTTCTGCACTGATATTTATATTCAACTTCCATGTACTAATTTAGGAACTGGATTGCTCTTGCTTTCATAGGACCTTGAGGTGCATCATTAGGTTATTTAGGCTTGCTTTGTTCTACTGATGAGGGCATTCACAGCTATAAATTTTCCTCTTGCTTTCATTATGTCCCACAAATTCTTGAATGTTATACTGGTATTATCATTTGGTTCTAGGAACTGTTTAATTTCTTCCTTTGATTATTCAAGAATATTTTGCTTAATTTCCATGCATTTGCATAATTTCTTTGGCTTCTTTTTGCCATTGTTTTCTACTTTCACTGCACTGTGATTGGATAGTAGGTAAAATTTCAATTCTGTTGCATTTACTTAAGAATTCGTTATGGCTTAGCATGTTGTTTGTATTGGAGAAAGTTCCATGTGTTGCTGAGAAGAATGTGTATTCTGTTGTTGTTGGATGAACAATTGAGTAGATAGCATTCAAGTCTATTTATTTGAAGGTTTGGTTCAACTCTGAAATCTTTTTGTTGACTCTTTCAGCTAGCTGATCTATTTGAAACATTGAGGCCCCCCACTATAACTGTGGTGATGTTTGTCTGATCTTTTATGTCTGATGGTATTTGTTTTAGAAAGCTGACAGTGCCGGTGTTTGGTGCAACTATATTTATAATTGTTTTTTCTTTCTGTTTAATTTTAACTAATATATAGTGACCGTTGCCTCTTTCAACTTATTTTGGCTCAAAATACACTTTGTTTGAAAATAGGAGACCTAGTTCTGCTTGTTTTGGGATTCCCATAGCATGTGTTATTGTTTGCCATCCTTTTATTTTTAGTCTGTGAAATTCTTTTTGCAATAAGCAATATTTCCTTTATATAGAAGATGGTTGGATTTTATTTATAGACTCATTCTGGCAATCTGTGTCTTTTGATTGAGGAATTCAAACCATTCAGTTTTGAGTTATTAAAGAAATGTATTGACTGATTCTTGTCATTGCTTTATTTTCTTGTTGCTGCTTTTCTTTTTACCCCTTTTGCTTAGATTGTCACCCTGCCTAATGTATTAATTCTATTAGATTTTTGGAATTGTTGGCTTCATTATGTATAGGTTATTGTTGAGAATTTGTTGGAGTCATACCTTGGTGTTTGTGAATATCTTAAGATACTCTTGTCATGGAATTACCTTATTTCTTCAACAATTTTGAAAGATAGTTTTATAAGATATCAGTCTAGGTTGGAAGCTGTTTTCTTTTAGGGTTTGAAACACTTCACCCTAAACTCTGCTAACCTTTCAACTTTCTGTTGAGAAGTCTACATTAATCCTAATAATAAATGTAACTCTTGTGGCATAGAATTGTTTTCAGTTTGAATAATTCATCTCATCCAGGGTTGGAATATCTTTAGCACATAGCTTAGCTAGGAGTATTTCTGAACCTATGTTATAATAAAGATGGATATCATGGGGTTCTTTTGCATTTACTGTTGCAGAAAAAAGAAAATGGGCCCATAACTGCCATTCTAGTGCTAAAAAAAGAAGCAAATTTGTAGCCAAGATATTTTAATTCTAAAGGTTTAGTTTAGATTAAAAATTTGGGGGACAGTTCCACACTGTACCACACAAAAGGTCATCCAAATAAAGGAAGACACATTTTTTCCACTTTAATGTGAGTACAACCATGCAACCAAGCTCTCAATTTAAATGCATCAGATTTTGGGTGATATTAGAAGAGCTGAATGCATCAGAATGTTAGATTGGTTTCATGAACTTACCTTGCAAACTCATAAGTTGGCCAGACCATGTGCATACACAAGGATCCTTGTACTCATTCATGTAGATGTCCTTAAGTCTCTGGCTTCTCTCTTGAAAGTCCAACCAGAAAATTCCAAGTTAAGAAAGTTATGAGAGATAGTTTTTTGTTTGGGTGGGGTTTTTTGCCATTCTTATTATTTTCTGGTTGTTGTAGTTAATTTTTCATCAAGTGCATTTCACATCTCTTAGAAATGAAAATAGGAAGAAGAAATTCCTCCATGGTACCACTGATGTCCTTCTTTGGAAGTACGTTTCCAGAGGACTGCACCAACCTCACTCACCAATCCTGATCTGAACACACAACTGTCCCAAGGAGGTACCACAAAGTATGAGACAGAAAAAGAAAGGTTTCACCAGAACAAAGCAACCCTTTTACCTCCCTGGTAAGCAGCTGTGGCGAGCATGTAGCGGGTTCCCCAGGGAGACAACCAGCCAGAGTCTCCCAAGATCCGTGCCACAATGGAACATAGGGTGCTGGAAAACAAAGCAACCTGCTTGCCTCCCTGGTATGCAGCAGTGGCTCAAGCAAGGGGCAGGCACCCCAGGGAAAGAATCAGTCAGCGTCTCCCAAGATCCGCGCCATGTTGGAACTTAGGGCACTGGTAAACAAAGCAACTTTTCTGGACTCCCTGGTAAGCAGCTGTGAGCCTACCATAGCTGGGGCCCAGAATCAAACATCCCATCCTTCGTGCCCCCCCCACCCAGTTAGCAAATGGGAGCCAAATGTCTGAGCATCTCTTGGGAGGTTAACTATATGCAATACAGCAAATATGGGGGATTTCCTTCTACCATCTTTTTCAAGGCAAATATTGTTATCACTGTTTTGCTTTGTTCTGATTAATTGTATTGCTTTATTCAATATTCTGTTTTGATAAGTTCTAGAGTGTTCTGTATTTGGTGTGATTTTGCTATACCTGATTGAAACAACAACTATTGTGAAGATAACGAGATATACTATGGTGCCTATTATTATTATCCCAGTAACCTGCTGTGACGTTTTGTACCAATTTCACTGCACTGTCTCAATTGGCTATGTTCTGTCTTGTTCTGTTGTATTTTGCTACCTTCAAAATAATAAAAAAATAAAGATTTCACCATTAATTTCCATTAACTGGAGATCGCTCACTTTTTATGGTTTCATTGTTCACAAAGAGTAGCCTTTGTGGCATTTTATTATTCATCAACATAGGAAATGTTTCACTCTCCTTAATATTTATTTGACTAGAAACAGGTATAATGTTTTTAAAAAACATAATATTCCATGGCACTAAACAATCTGAAAAAATGTAAGCCTGAAGGCTGAAGCTAGTTACTAAATAGACAGATGGGCAGGGGAAAGTAGAGAAGGTTTGTCTGCCTGTTTAAGCCAACTGAATTGCCCTGACTGGAAGTAGATATTATGCTACAGCAAACAAACATATCCCTTAACTTCGAAATAGACAACACAATGTTGCATTCCCACCCATGGAGAGGAAGGTCACGATTGTAGCAATACCAGTAGTCATAATTATTGTAGGAGGCAGGGGCAGCAGCAGCAATTAAACTACCATTAATTGAGGAGGAAGTAGCTTGCTAGGCTTATATTATCTACATTCTTCATAATTTTGCCATACAGATAATACCAACCCACAATAGACTGAGATACAAAGTTTCAGAATCATTAAGCAATAACTAAAACACACAGTTAATACAAGACAGAGCCAATAACAGAACCTAAGATTCCAAAGCCTGTGCTATTGCTCTCATGAATTTCTGGCTACCTTCAGTGCAGAAGAAAATGAAAGGCTAATGCCATGAACTTAGGGATTCCAATTTCATGACTTAATTCTGACATGTGCTTATACAACTCATTATTCTATAATAAGGTTCTGCTATGAAAAAAGACCTGGTAATTCACATGGAAATTTTCATCTGCAAAGGATGAGTTTTAGCAGTAAAATTTCAGAATGAGAAAAAAATGATATAAATAGTATTTTGGATGCTAGGTTACTCCACATTTAGCATGAAAAGGTACATTTTAAAATAGCCAAACTTCCCCATTCCTCTAACCTCTATTAATTTTCATAAGAATGTTTACATGCTGAACTTGATTGAGAAGTACACTTACCAACATTCTTCTCATAAGTAATTCACACTTGTTTATAACTTTGGAAAACACAGACAAATATTATACAAAAATTAGTCATAACTCCATTTCAAAGATAATCACAGTTAACATATTCATATATTTTCTTTCAATTTTTATTGCACCTGTATAGGCACACTCATGCACATATAAAAAAATTAACTGTCACATTATGAGCATTTTAATGGCCATTAACATTCTGAGGAAATTTAAAGCTCTCTTACATGCTAAAATGTACAAGGTGAGGTGAGATCAAATACTACAGTGAATACTGCTGCCAAGTGCCATCCAACACAAAGGCAGACTTGTAAAAACACTACATTAAGCCCTTAGTCACCTTTTTAACAGGGTCTGAAACTGCGCAACTTCTGGATTTTCCTCAAAGTCAAAATGAATACAAAAGGTAAATAGTTTGAATTAATTCCAGACATTGAGGCAACCACAATGACGTAACTAAAGACACTAAAGAGTACATCCAGAAGTGCTTCAGAAAGTGGCAAGAACAATGGAATAAGTGTGCTCAAAGCAAGAAGTATTTTGAGATGGTAATGTGTCTTTTTCTATAATAAATTTAATTTTAAAAAATATTCACCATATTTTTATCGCAGCTCATAGTGAAATTTATTTAGCCATTCCCCTATCTTTGGAGACCAGCAGCTTTTGGTCAGGAAATAAATGCTTATATAAATAACAGGAATTAAGTGCAGAATTCAGGAATTAAGTGCAGAAGATTAAAAAGTCCAGGTTATTCTGGAGTCTCTGCAAGTTAGTAGAATCCTGGAAGACAGGACAATCAAATGGTATATTTTTAACCTTTGCAAATATCCATCTGTATACATATGTATTTAGCCTTGTGGCTATGCAGAAAGGAGCCCCAGACAAGGCATTTAAGACAGAGAGGCACCTTGGCAGAATGTTATGAGTCACTCTCACAGCAGCATGTGTCAGAAACCAGTAGCAGAGAAAACAGCTCAGGGAGTGTAACTGGCCCATCAAATTCCAGTTCTAAGGAAAGTACTTTGAATGTTGAAATAGCCCTTCAAAATCATGGTATTTAACAAAATGGAAACTTGATCAGAATTTTTAGTTATTTCATTTTTTATCCTCTCAGTGCTCTTCCAATATTTTCCCATTTAAGTGATTTATATAATCGATAAAAACTATATATAATTAAGTCATACAATGTAATGCATTAACATATGTACATACTATGAAATGATGATCACAGTCAAGCTGATCTCTCACCTCACATAATTACCTGTGTGTGTGTTTGTGTGTGTGTGTGTGTGTGTGTGTGTAGTGAAATATCTATTCTCTTACCAAATATCTACTCTCTTACCAAATTTAAAGTACACATTATTAACTATAGACACCATGTTATACATTAGACATCCAGACATCTTTCAGATTATAACTTAAAGTTTCAAACTAAGATCTAGTTTTCCCCACAATCAATTGCTAGTAACCACTTTTCTATTCTGTTTTTATGAGTTTGAGATTGTTAGATTCCACATATAAGTGAGGTCAGTCAGCAATTGTCTTTCTGTAGTGATTGTGTGTGTGTGTGTGTGTGTGTGTGTGTGAATTGAACCACTGAACCCAGGACCTCACATGTGCTAGCTACTTCCCCTGTCCATCTTATTTTATTTTATTTATACAAGGTCTCACTAAGTTGCCCAGGCTGGCCAGGAAATTGGGATCCTCTTGCCTAAGCTTCCAAAGTACCTGGGATTACAGAAATATGCCATTTCCCTCAGTTTATGGTTTTATTTTAATTGAGTTACTTCTCACTTCAGAAAGCATAAACAATAAGGTAGTACAGTTTTTGGCATAAAGAGGTGCCTACCTATTCTGCAGACACATTATTTAAATGAAGAAAAGATCATATTTCTTATTGGTGGCTTTGACTTGAGAAGGATTTTGTTATTACATATACTTCAGATAGAAGTGACAAATAGAACAGGTTACATAGGGATTTAAAGGCAGCTGAGACATTCTCAGGATACAATATTTTCAAAGGATAGTGAGACAATGTTTTCAAAGGATAGTGAACCAGAAAAAGCTAGAAGTACATCAAAGTGTAGTGATGTCATTGGGAAATGACTGCTGTCAACAGCTACATTTCCCAGTACTTCCTGCATCTCTGTGTGTCATATGACTGCTTTTGCAGAATGTAAACAGAACTGAAACATGTACCACTTCTGAACCACGTGAGTATTCCATCCTTGCACTGTCCCTTCTGCAGTGGCCCTGGAGGCTTACACTAAAGATGACAATCTTCACAAATGGAAAGGACAAAGCTCTGACCTAAATCCTGAACACTGGATTTTTATGACTAAGGATTAAATGTTTATTATGTTAAGGCATTGACATTTGAGGGTTGTTTGTTAAATTAATCAGCATATCTTGATATGGGGCCCTTACAAAGGCCTCCACTATCTCAGTACCTGATTTGGGAGGTAGAACATGGCAAAAAGATAATTGTGGAGCCTTCTTCAAGATGGAGAACACAAGTCAAGCAAACACAGGGTAAAGAGATGACAATGCACTAAGGGTAACAGAAACAGGGAAACAAAGCTTAACTTCCAGAAAATCAAGATAGTGGATACAATTCTAAAATCAAATTTCTGTTTAGCTGTGACTTGGGCTTTTGATTTGTTTCATGGCCTACACTGAAAAAATAGTTACAAGTGTATGTTTCTGTCAACAAGCAGTTTTTCTCTTTCTTATTCAAATAATTTCTCTTCCCCAAATAACCTCCCTCTTTGATTAATGACTCGTCCCTCTTGATTTTAGGGCACATTCTAATTCATTGTGTCTGCTTGAGATTTTGGTTGCTGGTTCAGGCAAAAATGAATACATGAAAAATAGTTTGAGATATCATTATACAAATTAAAGAAGTCAATGAAAGCTTTCTTTGAGCCTAAGCAAAACCTTCAAAGATTTTCTGTTAGCCATAGAATTTTCAGACCTCCAATACTGTTTTCGATGACAAAAAGCTGCACAAATCTGTTTACTGATCTCTTGAGTGTTAAGTGTTCCTTGAATTACTCTGATGATAAAGGAATGTTGAATTTCTATAAAATGGTAGCCTTTGCCTCCTGCATCATATCTATCTATCATCTATCTATCTATCTATCATCTATCTATCTATCCAACTATTTACTTTTCAATTTTAGTCCTAATAATGAGGTAAGCATAAAATATAGTGGACACTAAAACAGCTCATTAGTAACAGAATCTTATGGGAACTCTAACCATGAGCAACTTTGGGGTCTCAGGGTAGGGGTGTAGCTCAGTGGTAAAGCACATACTTAGCATGCTTAAGGCTCTGAATTCCATCCCCAGTACACAAAAATGATAGAATCTAGACTATGTCTAGCCACCTTCATATAATTCTAGGCCTGTTTAATGTTTATTATCCATTGGCCTCTCTGCTTCTTACTATTTTCAGTATGACTCAGAACTTGGTATAAAATTATAATTGTATAGCACATGAAATTATGTTCTGGAGAATTCTGAGCCTAAATTGGTAAGGTATGTTAGCTTTTTGTCTAATTTTCTTACTAGGGTTACATATCAGTCCTGCAAAGCAACTACTCTGCACTCCAGTGTTGAGCAGGCCCCTCCTCCAAACTTTATTGTCAGTGGCTACATCTGTTACTTCAGCACCTTCTCCAAAGAAGCAACAAGAACCCTCCATTTGGCTTAATAATGTTAACCCTATATGCCACACTCCTACCCACACAGACTGAAGATTCAATGATTTCTGTGCAGGATTTGGTGAGGTAATAATTTTACTCCACTCTATTGGCTATTGACTTTTCTATTATTGGATAGTCACACCTTTGGAACATATCTATAACCTTCCCTCTTTTCTTAAAAATACTGTACAGTTCCCATTGTTATACCTCAATACCTGATCACTACAAAGGTTTTAGTTAGTCCTTCAACTGAATCCTCTCACCCTCACCCTCTTAACCCCAATAAATGGCCAAAAGTTAGTTTCAAATAATCTCTCCTAATGTTCAGACCTGAGGTCTGTTACAGGTAAAGAAATGGATTATACTGAAAAATCCATAGAATATGATTATTTTCTCCTGATAAATCACTGGATCCAGGATTTATTGAAGACAGAAAAACTCCACCTACTTACAAAAGGTTTCAAGGTGACAGACCCATGTGAATATAGATAAAATTGATTGAAGGAGAGAGATGGATAAGATTAGAGTACAACAAGTTGAGAGATCCTTGTAAGGATATAACTTTTATATGCTGATTATATCAATATCAATATCCTGGGTATGATATTGTATTATACCTTCTATAAAATATCACCACCGGGAAAATTATATAAAGTCTGTACTATTTTTACCAACTGCATGTGAATATACAATCATGTTCAAAATAAAAAGTTTAGTTAAAATTAATGAATTTCAGTGAAAGAAGTTATCACTTTGGAATTGACTCTTGTAAGTCCAGTGTACACATGCTGAAAGGCAAGAAATTTTACCTACAAATGATTAGATTTACTAAGAAAAAAATCCAGATAATATGCAGGTGAGTCAATCAATTTCCATTAAGGAAAATGAAGAATATATAGAAGAAATGTAGTAGAACATTCTAGAACTTTCCAGGGCATGAATCACTCAACCCCTTACAATAATGTAATGAAAACTCCCCAAAACAAAATGTTTAATCATTTCATTTCCCATAACACGCATGCTGTAGTATAGCTGAAGGTATTAACAGAATAGTCTTTTGGTTACTCCATATGCCATTCAGAAATCTGGCATATAAAATAGCAAATTAATTTCTCATTTTCTCTTGTAAGTCAGATAAAGAAAGCTATAATGTAAAATGAGAGTATATCCCAGTGGCAGAACATGCGCATATCATCCCTGAGTCCCATGTTCAATATCCAGCACTGAAAAAAAATTGATGCTTGATGACCAAAGGAAGGAAAACAAAGCCTGTAACCCAAAAGTCAAATAAATAAATGGAACTCTTTAAACAGTTTCAACACAAAACAAATTGTCAGTGACATGGCTGGTGATGTGTTGCAGTCATTCTGGGTAGTAAGTTATACTTCCACCCATACATTTCCCAGAAAATAATCATAATTACTTCTAGTAAAGCTCTGAGCTACTATTAGTGAGAAATAATGATAGTTACTGTACTGAAATTCAATGTTATTGACTACATGAATGATAAAAGTATGAACAAATTATGCTGAAGGTCTTATGTAAAACTAATGCTCCAGTGGGGAAAAATAGATCCCTTTCAGTAAGAGGCAACTTACAAGTTACAGACTGTTGGTACCAGTTTCCTATGACTCTGAAATATAGGCATCCAATTAAACAGACATTCGGGGCCCTGTCTTGAATAATAATTGAAGATAACATTGTACTTTCCACTTGAAGAGTTGTTAGCCATGACTTCCAGATTCCTGGAAGGAGGCCCAGAAATCTGATCTCATGGATACCCAACAAAGTAGGAAAGATCCAAAAGTTACAATAGATATAGTAAAAGAGAAAGAAACTGCTCAATGGAAAACTATACTGCTTGTTCAATCTTGTATGCTTATATCTGGTAGCCAGAGCAATTACTTTGAGGATAAAAACATGCAATATAACAATCTTGTTAAATTTCTATCATCTTGTTTTGAAATCCTGTCGCCATTTTTTTGTGTGTTCTTGTTGTCCTTGTCATCATTTTGCTTTTGTTGTTATTTTTAATTGTTTGTTTGTTTGCTTCTTAATTTTTCTGGGTTTTTCTCTTTAATAAAAAAGTGGGAAAGAACCATAAAGTCATCATTACTAGAGTAGAGATCTAGCCAGAAATTGCAAGTCACATGGTAAATCAGAAAAGAGAGTACATCTAGACCCCCAATTTAAATAAAATCACCAAGGTAAAAATGCATTAATACAATATAGGTTAGTCATTTGTACATTTACCTTTCTCCATTCCTACCCTCAATGCCTTGTTTTATTTTTTATCTTATACTGTCTATTTCATTACAAGTGACTTCAAATCTTTTTAGGGGTAAAGTTCAAATTAAAGGGTAAATGCAATTGTCAACAACACACCAGGCTTGTTTACTAATCTTGAAGGCCTATGTCTACCTTCCTTCAGGATGGCACTTGACTGAATAAAAGTAACTTAAATTTAGAGATTGTCCATTACTAATAATCAATTGCTGACTTGGACATAATCATTTCCAGGAAACTGTAGCGATGAGAAAATAAGCCATCTGGTTCCAGGCAGCAGTGGTCTCCAAAGAGAGCAATATTCTCCTAAAAGAACTTCCTCAGCACCCCTGGGTCCCAAAGTCTCT
This sequence comes from Hydrochoerus hydrochaeris, assembly GCA_004027455.1. Taxonomy (NCBI): domain Eukaryota; kingdom Metazoa; phylum Chordata; class Mammalia; order Rodentia; family Hydrochaeridae; genus Hydrochoerus; species Hydrochoerus hydrochaeris. Next base: position 44,115 of record PVLA01011759.1, read on the forward strand.
GATTGTGTATTGAATGGAACCCAAAAGGCACATGGTTGCATATCAGGTACTGTTCTTTTATTTCAAGTAATTTGAACTAGAATCATTAAATATTTAAACTCTACATATTTTCAAAAGTCAGTTGAGTATAATTAGCACTAGTAACTAATTATAGATAAAAATGGATGGAAAATTTATGTTAGCAATTTTTGAAATTTTTCCCTTAAATACTATTCAACACACGCACAAATGTAAAAACTTCAATTGAAAATGACTGAAATAATTTAATGAAAAAGAAAATCATCTGAAGCATATGATACTCAATTTTCAGTAGGAAAATAAGAACTGGTAAGTAGAAAGAAGGAAGGCCAAGAGCAGTGAGAAAGTCTACTTCATGTTTATCTCCTCAGTATTCTTGACTGTGTCATTCCTCCCCTCTTCAGTCTTCACACCCACCGTGGATATGCTGCTTAGTAACTCTTTCTTAATTTCACTCCCCACTTTCTTTACTGATAATCCATTTCTTTTGTGGTTAAAAGGGAATTAAATTAAAGATGATGAACTGTGGAAAGTAAGAGAATAGCTGATCTCAGGCCGATAAAGCAAAATGTTAAAATGTTGCTAAGACAATTTGTAGTCCAATTTGGCTCCTATAACATAAGGCAGAAAGAAGGATATCAGGACTAAATAGGGTAGAATTCTTCTGCCTGGCTTTCAGAAAATTTGATATGTTGAAGGGCCTGAAGCATGATATAATCATGGGATAAAACAACCAAGGAACAAAGAGTTAAGCAAACCAGATTTAACACTAAGTGAAAGAGACAGGTGGAATAATAGAGGTTAATACTTCTAATTATGCCCCCCAGAAATAGGATCTTTAGATTTAGCAAACAAAAATACAGGACCCCCCCCAATAAATTTGAACTTCAAATTAATGACAATTATGTTTAAGGCTAAGTATAGTCCAAATTTGGGATAGGATACACTTATATTTCAGAAAATTACTATTTATCTGCAATTGAGATTTAATTACTCAGCTATACCCAGGAAATATTTTTGCAATTGAGTGATGGCATCACATTTGACTATAGCTCCACAGGGTGAATAATTGTATGTGTATATCTCTGAGTTTCCTTACCTGTAAAATGAAATCCATGCACACTGCACAGATTTCTTATGAGTATTAGATGAAATATTTTGTGTAAATCACTTATAAATTGCCTAGCACACAGTAACTCTTTAGAGAATGCTAAATATTATTACTTGGAAGTATATTGTCTTACTTTTCTCTCATTGCTGAGACAAAATGCTTGATGCCCAAAATGAAAGAAAGAAAGGTTTATTTAACTTACATCTTTTGGAAGCTTCACTCCATACTCAGCTAGCTCCAAGGCAGGGTGACATGGCTGAGGGGCAGCCGTTCATAGTAGCTGCAAGTGACAAAAGCAAAAGTGCAAAAGGGGAAAAGCATGCTGCCTTCCCTGTTATATTGTACGCAGGTTACCTGCCATAAGTGGGTGCACCACTCAGACCTCCAATCCCAGTGCAAGACAATGAACCAAACACAAAGCTAGACTCAGCCACCCTAGAAAGGCCCACCTCAAGTGACTACATGAGGCTTTGTGGGGACATTTAAACAAACCACAACACATATTAAGGGTCATAATAACTAGATCAGAAAGGTGATAGGGAACAATTTTCTCAGTGTCATCTGTGGCTTTTATGAAAATGATGCTCAAAAACATTAATTTCAAGTTCTTTCTCTATTGCTGACAACTAACCAACTTCTGCAGCATCTCATAGACAAACTGTCTAAGGCAAATATAGCATCATCTTCCTCAGAACCAACAGTTCCTCAAGACAATCTCATGTTATTCATAGCACCTCACTTCTCTCAGGATCAAAATCTAGCTGTCATCTCTGGCCATACTTCCTCCAACCCATATCTGATATCTTTACTCTGTGTTAACCACTGCATGTTGCATATTAACTTCATTTTTTTGTTGTTTATTTTTAATACCATAAGCCAATGAAACTCTGACTTGGCATCATAAGTATTCTCTTTTAAATAACGAGGGTATACAAACACTGATTTATTGACACTCTTTTCAGAACCAGGATCTATGTTCATTAACTTTTGTGTAAATTCCAGAGTAAGCTTTCAATTATATAAAAGAATATTAAAAGTGAACTGGGGTTATATGAAAAATCATAGACCTTGAATACAGGCCAAAGGCCTGAGTCTTATTTGGTTTTTTTACTTAAGTCAATATTTTCTATTAAGAATTAAAACCACTTCCCTATTCTTAATCATATCATGCATATCTCTGCAAAGTCTATGTTGTGGTTTGTATTTTTATGTCCCCTCAAATCCTCATGAAGTCATGGAGGTGACTGAGCCCAGCTTTTGTGATTCATTCATTGTCTAGCACTGGGATTGGTGGTGTGAGTGCTGCATCCACATGGGGGAGTAGCCTGCATACAATATAAAGGAGAGACCCAGGCGTGCTTTTCCCTTTTGCCCTTTCACTCTTGTAGCTTGTAGCCATCATGAACAGTTGCCCCTTAGCCACATCACCTTGCTTTGGAGCCAGCTGAGTATGGACTGAAACCTCCAATACTGTAAGATAAATAAACCTTTCCTTCCTTCAATTTGGGCATCAAGTATTTTGTCTCAGCAATGAGAGAAAATTAACCAAGACAGAATTTGGTACCAGAAAAGTAGAGCCATTGCTGTGACTATAACTGAACATGTGGTTCAAAAACCTTTGGGAATGGCTTGTGAGAAGATTTTTGAAAAGTTCAGAGATGTTTCCTGAAAGCATAGAGCTGGAACACTTTAAGTTGTTCTGCACAGGAGATTCTGGTCAGAGCTCAGAAGACCAGAAGGCTGATAGAAATCCTGCTGGTAGAGACATGGTTTGGGAGGTTTCTTTTGGGAAGAAGAACTGCATTTGTTGTTGGATTCACACAATGTGCATTATGGCTTGGCAGAAAGTTTGCTACATTTTGCTCATGTCCAGAGACTTTGCATGAGATTTACATTAATGGCAGTGGACTGAAAAAATTTAGAAAAAATTTCAGGGCAGTCAAATGTTGAGATGGTGACATGATTATTGTTGGGGGCTTTTAGCCAGATTCATGTTGTGAATCAAGAGCAAAGAGCCCATCATAATGATTTAAAAAGTTATGAGTTTAGCCAGAAAGGAAGCTCCAGTAAAGCTGTGGAATATAAAGATAAAGATATGATCTAAAATTGCCAAGAAGGAACAAAAGAATAGAAAGGATGGCCTGGGAGCATCAGAGGAAGCAGCAGGTCTCCACACTTTACAACTGCAAAGGTGAAAGGTTTTGCTTTGAGAAGAAAGCCACAGAGCCTTCCAGAATGGCAGTGGCAGCCACATGAGGCACCAGAATGGTGGCAGCCACATGGGGTTCCAAAATGGCAGTGGCATTGAGAATCTTTTCCTCATAATCAGGTTCAGAGTACTCAGTAATCCAGGCACTCAACCACTACAGCCAAGAAAAAGGAAAGACTGGCTACTGCTCCAACTGGCAGCAAACCTCAGCATCATCAACATAGCACTGGTCTTAGGTGCATAGAAAATGCAAGAGTTCTGAAGTTAAAAAGGTTTCCACCCCAATTTCAGAAGGACTAGGAGACTGGGCAGTATGTCCCTGAGAAGGCAGAGCATAAAGCCTTGAGAATGAAGCCAAAGGTGTAATGGGGAACCCAGAAGTTTGGAAAAGCCAGGAGCATGGATTGTCTAAGGAATCCTCCAAGGAGGGAACAAAGTCAGCCTAAGAGAGAAGTCAAGGGACCTATAATCACCAGAATTGCTGTGTGCATTTGTGTGTGTGTGTGTGTGTGTGTGTGTACTCACTTAAGCTTTTTGGAGTTCACAACCAGTTTCCTTCAGATGCTGAACATGGATCTCCAGGACTTAATGTTTGCCCTGCTGGATTGTGGACTTCCTTTGGTACCATTCCTATGTATCCCCCTGTTTGTACCCTTTGGAATGGTAATGTTTATCTTGTGTCACTGAACATTGTTAGTGTTTAACTTTGTTTTCATTTATATCAAAGGTTATAGCTAAGAGTTTGCTTTAATTTTGGAGGAAACATGGGGCTAGGACTTTTCAGCAATGCTGAAACTATTAGAACTCTGGCAACTCTTGGAGATGAACTAAATATCTTTGGCATTAAGATTGTGTGAGTCTTTGAGGGGCTAGGAGTGGAATATGATGTTTGTGTCTTATAGTGACTCAAAGCCTCATGTATGTGACTGATTCTAGCATTTGTGATTGGTTCATTTTCTAGTTTTGGGATTGGCAGTATGAGTACTACACCCACTCAGGGGTAGAGCTGGATAAAATATAAGGAAGGGAATAAAGCATTATTTCCCCCTCTTTTGCACTTTTGCTCTGGTTGCTTGAGGCCACCATTAACAGTTGCCTCTCAACCATGCTACTCCACCTTGGAGCCAGCTAAGTATGGACTGAAAGCTCCAGAACCTCTAAGAAACAAATCTTTCCTTCCTTCATGTTGGCCATCAGGTATCTTGTCTCAAAAATGAGAGGAAAGTACCCAGACGCAGTTGTTGATTCTTTTAAGTGTTTCGCGTGAACTTCGGGCTCTTCATGAACTGCCTGCCTACACCAATAGCTTCAAGATTTCTACCTACTTTCTCTTCCAGTAGATTGTTTCTTTTTTAATATTTAGATCTTTGATCCCTTTTGACTTTAATTTAGTGCATGGTGTTAGACATGGGTCTACTTTTACTCTTCAGCACGTAGAGTCAGATTTTTCCAGCGCCATTTATTAAACAGGTTATCTTTGTTCCAGTGGATACATTTGGCCTTACAAGTACATGAAGCATATAGAACATACTATGGATATGTGTACCAACCTGAAGGAACACTGAGATACTTATACTGCATTTAATAAAGCCAATTCAAAAATATCATCAACCGAATAATTCTATCAATCTAATGCTTCCCACATGGCAAAATTGTAAAGGCAGACAATGGTGCTTTCAGTTATGACAAAGAATAATGAGTATGGTTATTAAAAGGATCTCTCTCCATAAGAGACTTTTGTTGATAAAACACTGATGTATCTTTAAACTGACAAGTTGTCCAGTAAGTCATCAGACATGATAAATTAATATAGAACTAGACACCAGTTTGAACATTAGCATATGTAGAAATGGAGAAATATCACTCAGGTAGATGGATTGTACCAATGTCCCTTTCTGGCCCCTGACATTGTACTTTTATTTTGGAAGATACTACAGCTGGAGGAGACTGAATCACATGTACAAGGGGCTCTGTCTGTACTATGTGTTCCTAGGGTGTGTGGCCATGTGACTGTCTCAAAACATACAGTTCAAGCTACAAAATAAATCACATATCTCTATCCTAAGAAAGAATATTTGGAAAGTAAAATCAAAGCCACTACATGGGAAATTAAATAGGAAGGCATAAATTAAATAAAACATGCATAAGAAAGTGGGACTAAATATTAAGTCTGAATATCATTGTAAAATCAACATAGGAGAAAGAATGTATCACACCCATCCATTTACAAGGAAAAGACATATAGTCATAGGAGCATAGATGGATCATACCTATGGGGTAGGGAGAAATATTGCATAGGAACAAACGAACACAAATCCTCAAGTGTCCACCAACGGTCCTATGAATTTTGTTCCCACTCCCTGGAAGAAGACTGGCCTCTGATGCCTGAGAATTCTGGCCTAGAGAGAAAGGGAGAGGAACCCAGCAGTGGGCAGAGTGGGGAGCCAGTGAGGAAGGGAGAAGGGTTTGAGCCAAGAGACCAAGGCCAGGGATGCCTGAAGGGGCTCCACTGCCCTCTGGAGCAGGGCAGTGCAGCCTGCCCCACACTGAAGGTGCTCCCTTTGCAGGGAAGGGCAGGTAGCTGCCTCCCCTCCCCATCAGGGAGAGAGGATGGCTACAGCCTGGAGCTGCTGCTGAAAGGGGGAGTATCTACTGGCCTTTGTCCAACATGTGCCCCTTCCCCTCCCTGCCCCCTCCCTTCCCCTCCTATCCCCCCCCGCTCCTTTCCCTCACCTCCCTGCCTGCCTTGTCTTCTTTCCTTCCCCCACCCATCCCTTC
>PVLA01011760.1:0-50225 GCA_004027455.1 Hydrochoerus hydrochaeris
GATACAACAAGAACCAGAATGTGGCAAAGGAAGAGGTGCAGAGAAGGAAGTGGGAAGCAGGCTTCAGGTCAGCCACTGGGGTTTCCTTTCTGGCTTAGCATTATGTAAACTGAGCAGACCCCACCTTGCATCCACTCCAGGTCACAGAGCAGGTTTCCAAGCTCCAAACTGCAAAAACTGTAAGGGATTTGTTGATGATAAATTACAACACACCCACACACGCACAAATGCACAAATACATTACATATGTATTTATTCATCTATACCTGACAATAAGTAGCAGGACAATTAGGACCTTTTATACTGCAAAGAACTCTGATTTTAAGAGCTTAAATGCTAAAGAACATCCAGTCATGATGATCATCACCATCAAACCATCTGATAATACCTGTACAGAAATATTGTCTAATGGAGGAATAAATATTTCAGCTGAGAAAAATGTAGCACACAAGAAGACACAGTAAAAAGAACACAGGAATGTATAAAGGGAAGCATAAGAAACTTTATGGGAACCACTTCATTACCTATCTTGACTATGAAAATGATCATATCAGTTTTTGACAAAACACAGATGTGTTAAAATTTATCTCAATTCATACTTAAAATTAATGTGTGTTCAATATATAATTATAATGGGAAAATAAAGTTTGAGACAGATCATAAGTCAAGATACAGCACACTTGAACATACATATGATGGAATCATGGTAGTCTATTATGAAACATTGGAAGGCAAAAAAATCATGTCATGTTCTCCCATCTGAGGAAGCAGTTTGTCAGCATCATGAAGCATGACCTCTCTGTCTTGTAAGTTTTCAAGACCACTTCAACACCGAGGTCAGATTTCTAGACTCAAATCCATAAGATGCTCTTACCATGGGTGCGCTCACATCTCATAGGTCTGTGGTGCTCCTTCCTCTCTATGCACATCTGGAAAACACAGAAATATCTAATCTAATACATATATAACTGTGAGGAAACTAGCAAGTGTTTCTCACAACACAAACCCATAGTGAAGAATCATATCCTCATTAGTACTAGGAATATTGCAAAATACCTCCCAGAACATTCTCAGGTGCACTGTGTGTTCCCTATCTGAGGCTTCCACGATACAGCAGTCTCTATAGCAGTGGGCCTATACCAGCCTCACCCTGCAGCTCTTTGGAGAAGCCCAGCCTGAATGATAGCTGTACCTGCTGATGGGCAGGACTGAACACAGATGGTGCCATGGAATTTGCTATGAGCTGGATTTTCCTTTTTGGAGTTCTAATAGGTAATTCATAAAAACAAGAGATACTGAGTGTGAGCGGACATGAATGGGATAAACAGTGGATCCCCGAGGCATTTTCCTGAGCAGGATGTCTCTGTGTTTGCAGATGTCCAATGTGAGCAGTAGCTAGTGGAGTTCAGGGGAGGCTTGTTCCAGGCTGGGGGAACCCTGAGCCTTTCCTGGATGGCCTCAGGATATACCTTTGGTGATTACTGGATTATCTTGGTGCAGCAGCTCCAGGGAAAGGCATACTCTGTGTACAAGTGGTGGTAGCACATAGTAACATGAATGTGTGGAGGTCTGATTCACCATATTCAGAAGGAAATCAAAGAACACACTGTATCTGAAAATGAGCAGCCTGAGATTGGGGAAAACAGCCATATGTCATCTTGCAAGACACAAAGTGAGGGGACATCAATGTGAGCCCAGATACAAAACTTTCTGCATGGAATCCAGGACCAGCAGGCAGAACTCTGGTCACAGAGAGAGCACAGGGTCTACATTAAAAGAAGATTTATAAGAAGGCAAAAGGCAGTTTCCTGTCAGGATCCAGAAATACTACATAAAATACTTATCCCTGGATACTCCAATTTCATGTGCCTGTCCTTATGTCAGAAGGAATGAACTCATGATTGTGATTAATGTCTCAGTTAGACACAGTCATTTGTGTAGAATTTATCCTTCTTTATAGCTAAGTAGTTTTCAAGTACGTATAACCACCACATTTTTATACATTCATATGTTTATGATATACAGCCTGCTTCTAGGATTTAGCTATTGTGAATCCTGTTGCTACACAGATTGCTACGTATATAATGCTGTACTGTGATGCTTTTAGCAGTTTGGTAAACAGGTGTAGAATAAGAATAGCTGGATCCCATGGAATTTCTAACTTCAGTTCTTTGAAGAATATCCATGCTGATTTAAAATGTCTGTACTAGTTTCCACCCCCAGGAACAATGTAGCAGGGTTAATAGGAAGGAAAGTTATGGTGAAGTAGAAAGAAGATGGTCCTGAGCTGCCTGGTGATGGGATGTGGGAGGGAAACAGGGAGGAGGGATTGCAGAACAGCCTCAGGACACACTGAGGATGACATGTGTGCTCCCTGCTTCAGGTGTGTGTGGCTGTGCAAGTGTCCATGTGTGTTAATACTTCTCAGGTGCACACTTTACATATGGGCAGTTTATGACGTATATCTGCTGAAGCTTTTACACATAAACAACAGGTGAGAACAGAAGAAGAGTGAGAGAGACAACAACAGTCGGCAATTGGGGAGCCACCAACAGGCAACAACATGATCACCGCTTGGTGTCCTCTCAGCAAGCAGCGGAATTCAGCAAAGTCAGACCAGTTCTCACCACAGGGAGAGGGGACGGGAACTTCTCAGGAGCTGTGTCCCTGCCTGTCCAGAGCATGAGCAGGATTCTCTACACAGCCTAGGAGAGACAGAGCAAGACAATGGGCATAAACTTATGACACCAGATCCAATATAGATAATACAACAGTTTATGCGATTTTCAAAGTAAGCAATATAAAAAAAACTCATGATTTCCATACATGGACAAAAGGTAATGGAGCTCAATCAATGCATAAAGAACAAGGCTCTATCATATACCTGAGTATCATAATTATTTTCAATGCTACCATTGTTACCAAATTTCCTATGGACACTCGCAGCTGCTCTGTGTGATGCCCTCTCTAGATATCCATCTGCAGACCTGACTATATAGCAGGAGGCCACACGAATAAGGCCTCCCTGTGCTCATGAAAACCAGCCCAGCCCTTACCCTGAAGCTCTGCAGAGGAGCCCAGCCCTGGTGCCCAGCTCTTCCCACTTGATGATCAGCACTGAGCACAGATGGCTCACCATGGAGTTCACAGTGAGCTGGGTTTTTCTTCTTGCCATCTTAAAAGGTAATTCATTAAAAAACAAGAGATACTGAGTGTGTTAGTGGACATGAATGGGATAAATACTGGACCTGTGTGACAGTTTCCTGAGCAGGATGTCTCTATTTCCAGGAGGCCTGTGTGAGAAGCAGCTGGTGGAGCAGGGGGGGAGACTTGGTGCAGCCTGGGGATGGTCTCTGAGACTCTCCTGCATAACCGCAGGATTCACCTTCAGTAAAGGGGCTGGAGTGACTCACAAACATTAACTATGTGGGTGGTAACACAAAATACACACACTTCAAGAAGGTTCGCTTCATCATCTCCAGGGACAATGGCAAGAACACGATGTATCTGCAGATTAGCACCCAGCGACCCGAGGACATTGGCCCAGTTTATTGTTCAAAGGACACAGTGAGAGAACATCAGTGTGTGCCCAGACACAACCCTCCCAGCACAGTGGTTCTAGAACCAGCAGGGGGCGCTTGAGACACACAGCTCAGAGTCTTCCCCACAGCACATCTAAAGTACTGTGCAAAGAAAGAAAATAACAAAGGCTGAGTAGAAGAGGACAAGGAGATGGCTCTCTGGCAGTAGGGAAGTGGTGCAAGGTAACAAGGGTGAGTTGTGAAGTGGAAGAGAAAGGGAAATGAGAAGAATAAAGTTTTCTTGTTTAGCAGAACCAGATGAACCAAATTACATGGCATAACATGAGCTCAGTAAGATTAACATCCACAGGAATGAAACATGGAATAGGGAAACTGGAGGAAGGGAGTTGGAGGTGAGGGGACAGAATGGGATTTAAAAGCAGGAGCCAAGCTGCAGTGTGTGCACCTAACCATTCCCCAGGATGACTGTCCAGTGCATAAGCTACAAACATAAACCAATAAAATTAAAACATAAATAAAGTGAGGTGAAACGTGGGTTCCTGTCAGGATCTTGGGCCACTCCATGCAATAGTTACCTCTGATCCTTCAAATTCACATGTCCATCCTCATCACAAGTCTCAGCCTAGTTATTGCTGCTGTATGGACAAAACATATTCTCAGCTGTGCAAAAATCAAATTATAGTGGGTCACATTGATTCAACTGTTTGTTATCTGGCCCAGATCCTGGTTAAGCTTGGGGAAACTGATAACAGTCTAGATGGAAGTTGGAGCCACAGTGAGAGGTGGTCAGTGTGAGTTGAGCCACATTCTTCACCTCTGCAGGGATCAGGACCCACAGAGCCTGCTCCTCACAGCCCAGAGGTGTGCAGTCCCTTCAGAGGGAGTCACAGAGCACTCAGGAGGATCACAGTGCCCAGGAGTCAGCCCTTCCAGATCCCAGCACATGAGCAGCTGCATGGAGACCCTGGGGGACTTAAGCTGTTGAGACCCAGGTTCCTCCTAAATCTTCCTCCCACTGTGACCCACTTCCCCCTATGGAAGTGGAGTAATAATGGTCCTGTGTGTCTTTCATAGCATGTTCTACATGTGTGTTAGGCTAATGATATTTTATAACTATAAATCTTTTAATTGTTTGCAGAATTATAGAACTAATTTATGTATCAAGAATGTCCCAAATCAAAAATTAAGAAGCTCACTATTTGTGAGCATATGTTATTAAAAACTGCTACACTCACAGTAGTTGCAAAGTAATTACAAATCAGTTTTCTCACGTACAAAGGGACACCAGCCATGTTCCGCTGTCCCTGTCAATTTTTGAAGAGCTCACTCCATGACCTCACCAGGTGAGTACAGATCCATTTCTGCCTTTATGGATTTGTCATTTCTGGAAACTTCCATAAGGTTCCTAAAATAGAGAGGCTTTATCAAGATTCAACGCTTAGTAAAATAATTTCATTTGTGTGCATTTTATGACACTTTCTGTAGTTAAGATACAAATTACAGGCAGAACACACACTATTATGGATGTTGAGGTATTACAGTCCTTAAAAATGGTGGTGAAAGTGTGAGATATCATAGGAAACTACTAGTTTATTACCTTTTCAAATTGACACAATTAGGAGACCCAGCCATAGCTATTGTGGAACCCAGGCGGTTGCACAATGAATCAATTCACCCCCCCTCTTGGTAGGCACCTTCTGCCAGCATGAGCCAGGAGGAGAACTGGTGAGCAGCCACCGAGATCCAGCCATGGCCATGGTGGAACTCTGGAGGGTGCACAAAGAAGCAATCAACCCGCCCTCTTGATAAGCACTTTCCTCAGGGCGTGAGCCAGGTGCAGCCCCAGTAGTGTCTCCTGTGAGCCTACAGGTGTGTATGTGGGCTTGTAATCAAACATCGCAACACCCCCCCCCCAGTAGCAACTGGGGACAGAGTTCTGAGTATCTCTTTGTAGGATGACTGCATGTATCACAACAAATATGGGGTCTCCTCTATATTCTGTTTGAAAGCAAATGTTGTTTTCAGTTTGTTTTATTATGATTAATTGCTTTACTCTATTCAATATTCTATTTTGATTGGTTTTATAATGTTTTGTCTTTGGTTTGATTTTGCTCTATCAAATTGACTAGACAACTATTGTGAAGATAATGAGATATATTGTGGTACCTATTACTGTTATCCTGGTAACCTACTGTGAAGTTCTTCACCAAATTGATTGCACTGTCTCAATTGGCTTTGTTCTGTAATGTTCTGTTGTATTTATACGTTCAAAATAAGAAAAATTCACACAATTAATTCCTCAAATCATTTTAGCATTGGGTAGTTAACCAAGAGTTTTCAAATTGTGAGTTTATACAAACATTTGTAAGCTGATATACATATAAAAAATCTTACATATAAAGATACATAAAACTGAAAAACTATCAAAAATTTTACCAGCTCATGGAGGAGAATCAAATAATTTATTTTTCACATGGGATATTCCTCATGCATGTGGAAAATGAAATTTATATCTTTGTGATTGCATGAGCATTCATTGAAATTCATACTTATAGATGCAAAAACTCCCTCCTGTTTGACTCTAGAGACCTATAATATCTACATTTCTCATATCACTACATCCAGAAATTAATGTTAAAATTCCAGGGGCTACACAGACATGAATTACACAGGCAAAAAACAGAAGCATTATACACTTTCTTACAGTGTTGAACATACAGAGTATTTTAGGAAAAAATCACAAGTAATTTAACATTGAATTTCCCATTCAACTGAACATTTTCAGTTTGATCTCACTGTATGCGAGTAAAATTCCAGCCAAGTGCCATTGTAAAAGACAAACCAAAAGCTCCAACACATAATACATTTCTAAAGCAAGCAAACAGTCCAGAAACCAAATGTAAAGTTCAAACTTAGTGCAAAATTTTAGTGATACTCTAATGCAGAAACCATGGGTATATGTGTAAGAATAATACAACAGGAAAGAAGGGTTCCACACAAAATGCACAGTAGGGCTCATCTCTAATGACACAGAGATGGAAACCAGAACAGCAAGGAGGGGCAATAAATTCACAGGAAAGGAAACTTAGTAACTTGGTGATTTCCTAGAGTGACCAAGATATAAATGCCACAGGTTTACTGGAGAGAACACTGAGGTCACATAAAGGGGGCTTCTGATAAGCAGAGCAGCATAGACAGAGAGAACCCAGAGGCTGCTCAACCGGAAAATAAAGAATGATCCAAAGTGGATTTAGAATCTGCCACTCCTACCACAAGGGGAGAGTGGAGACTTGAGAGCTGGAGTGTCACACATGAAAGTCATGACTTCAAGTCTCATTTCTCAGAGTTTCCTCAAGTGTCAGCCACAAATATTTTGGAGCCACCGGCTCCAAAGTACCAAGCTTCCCGTAAGTAAGTACCAATGAGCTTCCCGTGTGTCCAGTAACAGAGTGCGCAGAGGATGCAGACCAACTTAGGTTTGATGAATCCACACACACCTACCCGCAGGCACTCACAGGACCAGCAGAGGGCGCGCAGGACACACGGAGCACAAGGGATTCACAGGAGAGCAGCTGAGAATAACTGAAAGGTTTTCTTTCCACTACTTTGTCCTCTCTGCCAGGACCCTGGAGCTTGGAGAAGCTCTCGTCTCTAAGCCTACACTGCTGTGTGTTTTTGGAGGGAGACTTTTTAGTTTTTAGCTTTTACCTTCTAGCTCATGACAAGATGCACTTTGTGTTCTTCAGTAAATTCTTATTTACACTCAATGAGTACACAGTGTAACTCAGTTTTTGCTTTAGAAATACCTGATGATTACTCACCCCCTGTGAGGTGCACATCTATATCCACCGTCAGGTGTGTCTTCACATCATTCAGTCCTGGTTCTTGCAAAGCCTTTTGATCCTAATGTTTATGAAACATTTTCTATGTGGATGTGTTTGTCCACACATTGCTGTAGGACCTTTCCCTTCCCTGAGAACCTGACAGAGGACACAGAGCACCTCTATGGAAGCTGCTCACCTACAGATCCAGGGGCATCTTCCCTGTCACCCCCAAATGTTCTCTGCTTCCTGTCTCCCTCCCAGAGTACTCAACCTCCCCCACCTGCTCTTCAGCAGGGAGACTGTGGGGCCTGGTCTATCTGCTTCTGGTCACACTGCCCAGTGGTCATGATCTACACTGTGTAGAAATCATGCAGACACTCCCTCCAAAAGCACATGCATGGGGGAGGACTTCTGTCTTTTTAACCTTGCTCAAAGTGTAAGAACACTTAAATTGGTCATTTTAATAAAAGAAACTAATAAGACAAAGCATTTCAAGAGCCATGAAGTGGAACTAATTGAATTTGACCTCAAAATCATGTGAATCTGCAGATGGTTTTAGCCTGGTGAAAGAATCAACCCCATGCTGAGAGGACCTGTAAACCAGGGCTGTGTGTCAAGGGGAGCAGTGGATGAAAGTCTTCTCCTGATGGCACTGCAAGGTCCACACTAGCACCCTGAGGTCTGGTCATTCTTGCTGACCAGGGTTACAATTGTTCTGGTGACATAGGGCTGGGTGTTGTGGATATAGCAGCAGCAGCAGTGACAGCAGCATTATCTTCTTAATCCCATTAAGAAAGCAAATCGGGCCATGTTTGTTCCTGGTGAGGATGCTACCCAGTGCCTGTCTTGGGAGAGCTGCAGGACTCAGGTATGTGCAAGACATCTATGCATTAATACTTTCTCAGCATTCCATTTCTGCTAGGACTTGTTATGAAGATCTTACCTCACAGAACATATTATGACTTGAAGATGTTAGATCCATAATACATAATATCTTGGATTTATTACCTGTAAGGAAAGGGCACAGAATAACTAAATATATTTATGTAGTACATAGATTTCTCAAATGCAGACCTGAAGAATACAGGGAGTGTTACTGCACAGACTTAACCCAGCCAGAGGGCATGGATTAACCTCCCATCTACACTTTGTACTCTTCAGGGCCTGCAAACATTAAAATATTTCCTGTGCTGTAGAGATCTGCCAGAAACACACACAAGATCATATGTAAGGTGGTAGAGCAGGATGTGACCCGTGGTTATGTATGTTGGAGAGGAGACTGAGGAACCACTTCCTACTGGGTCATTTTCTCTGGCCAAATATCTAAATGCATACTATGAACAACTTTGTATTTTGGGTCGAGCAGTAACATGGAGACATAAGTTAGTGAGCTACAAAAGCATCCCCCATGGTTTCAAGGGAAACCACTAAGGACACAGGGAACCAAGTCAAGCACAGAAAAGGAGCAGACATGGATATTACAGATGCAGGTCTCACACAGGGATCCCCAGCCTGACCACAGAGGACCTGTGCAGGTGAAGAAGCTCCAGAGTTTACACTTGAGAAAAGGCCCTGGGGTTTCACCCCACTCACATCCCACGCTCACTCCATGGACAAATGTCTGCCTGCATGGGGCAAAAACTCTGGTGCTTGACACTTTTGGAGGAGGCTCCCTCCCCCTTTGTGTGTGTCCCCAAGAGATATCACTAGAGATATCCTATGGTGACACAGTACATATCCGAATTGGATACTGTACAGAAGGATGGAGAATCAAGGTCCCACAATATTTATCTCTGCTGTGCTCTGCACTCGTTGTGGCAATGATATTTTGAGCATTGCTCACATTTCTCTCCAAGGAAAGATCAAAGACTTTCATGAGAATTTGTTTGAATAAGGAAGTAGGCGAACACTGTATTTTTTTCTAGAAGATATGTGCATCTTAACAGTTTGTGTTTTTTTCCTCAAACCTGTTGAATGTGGTTAGCTTTTCCTGTTTGCAAGAGAAGAATTGACTGAATAGATGTCAACACTCCATCCTCAGAGAAGAGTAACATGGTCAGACTGGTTATCTATCTCGAAGATGCTAAACTTGGAATACAAATGAGAACAAAGCAATTAAGCACAGAGGGAAAGCTGTGTGGTCTGGACTACATTTCCAAGGATGATTAGAAAAAGAAAAATTGGGTCACCAAGCAGGGATTCTGGTCCATATGCATACTGCCAGAAAGCAGAAGTCTGAGGAAATAGCACCATAAGATAAAGACTAAGGTGAGCTTCTAAGAAAATCCATTCTCACAAAAGAAAGCAGAGCAAATGTACCACACATGCTGTCACAACCCCATACTTCTGACTCTTAGTAGGAGGAGGCAGGAAGATAACAACCCATTTGAGGCCACCCTTTGCCACCTAGTGAGTTAAAGTTTAACCGCATGTACCAGACTATAAAATGACACTATTTTTCAGAAAACTAACCAAAAAGAAAGTGATACAATATGATTACCAAATGTTTGGGATGAATTTTATACACATTGCTATTTGAGCATGTGGCATCCATAATATGTAATTGTTCAAAACAGAAAATTAACATGAGTTAATTATTTGTAATGTAGATATACAACCCAGAGAGTAAGAGGAGAAGCTGAATCTAGACAGGCAGTGGTCATCTAATGGTTCCACAAGCTCTTTTGGGAAAGAAAACCTAGCCCAGATGGCCTCTTTTCTTCCAGAGGATTAGAAACTTCTCTGTGAGGTAAGCACAGAACTCACATCCTTAATTTCAGTTTCTGCTGGCTCTGTTCAGGTGGGACCAGGATCACAGGATGTCTTAGAGCAGGAGGAAGATGGATGTTTCCTGAACAGTAATGACAGTAATGTAAGCTCTGAACTTGGATGGAAACATAGGAGAGAGATGGAACCATAGGAGAGAGACCAGGATGATGCAGAGGGAGTTGTGCTTAATTTCATCTTGAGAGCCAGTATCAGAGCCTGGAAGGGAAGAGAGTCAGACTGGGGCACAAGAAGGGAGAAGGGCCAGGAGGAATCTATTCCTGGATCGGGAAGATGGGATCATCATGGCCCTGCTTCCACCACTCCTCTTAATTTATCTTTCCACTTATCACAGACTCAAACCGAGCTGAAATTCAGAAGAGGAGGTTTCTCTCAGTAGCACAAATGGAGCAGATAGAGCCTCACCTCCGTGTCACCTTCATATAGGAAGTGTGCACTCTGTATGCAAATATCTGCTCCAACTTTAGATTCATAATCTCCTCACAGTTTGTGGAACTCACAGCTCCAACCAAAGGCAGGGCTGAGGCCCCTCAGGAAGGCAGGTGTGTGGTCTACAAGATGAGACTACTGGGTCTTCTCCTGTGCCTGGTGACAGCTCCCTATGGTAAGTGTCCTCAATGTCAGATATGGGTTCATGGCAAGGATACCAAAGCATGTGACTGATGGGATGGTTTTATTGTCCCCAGGTGTCCTGTCCCAGGTGCAGCTGCAGGAGTCAGGGCCTGGCCTGGTGAAGCCTTCGCAGACCCTGTCTCTCACCTGCTCAGTCTCTGGAGCCTCCATCAGTAGTTACTATTGGAGCTGGATCCGTCAGCCCCCAGGAAAGAGCCTGCAGTGGATGGGGTACATAAGTAACAGTGGTGGCACTAGCTACAACCCGTCCTTCCAGAGCCGCATCTCCATCTCCATAGACACAGGCAAAAATCAGTTCTCTCTGCAGCTGAACTCTGTCACTGCAGAAGACACAGCCACCTATTACTGTGCAAGAGACACAGTGCTTTGATGCAAGTGTGAGCCCAGACATAAACCTCTCTGCAGGGAATCACAGGTCCAGCAGGGGGCGGGCTCTACACACTGCTCTAGGGGACCAGCTTCATAATCTGTTGTAAAAGACTAGAGGGTTTTTTCACTACAAGATTGACACAGATTCTAGGGACCTTCCATGTCGATGATCTTACAGTCTTCTATTTTCATGGAATCAGTTTTTATTGGTTTACTCATTAATTTCATTATTGATTGCACAACACATTTTCAATAAAGCCATTGTTCACCTTGCAAGTGATACATTGTCTCAAGGATTTTTAGGTGTTGAAATATTTAACCAGGAAAATTACTTCTCTGTTGGCCAGAAGTCTGTACCCCACTTGCAGGGCAACTCATCCTGAAGGGCACTTTCTACTTCTGTACATGCAGAGACATTTACTCTGAAAGCCTGGACATCACTGTGTGTGGATCTGGGTGAACACCTGTTATTGGAGCTGTTCATTTCCCCATCCTTGATGATCTAGGGTGATTCTTTGGAGAGCTGTGGTAGATTCCACTGTGGATGGGCATCTCTTGGCATCTCATTGGTAGAAACCATCATGCTGCCACACATCCTGCAGTCATGGACACTGCCAGAGCAGTGTGTATTACAACCCAGCATTATTACCAGTGAGTCACAGAAGTTCTTATTGAATGTCTTAAACATCGTTTCTGTTTGTATTATGAAGTGAATTTGCTATATTTACATTAGCCTCAATAAAATTTGGACATCTGGGTCTCAGCATGTTTGGAAACACTGTTGTCCTAATCTTCCACTTGACCTGGGAACTGTGAGGTTCCAGACCATGGATCCATGGAAGAACAAGTTACCCACATCAGATTCAGTACCAGAGAGAAGGCCAGGTCCTGCTGCCAGAGAAATCTTGACCCCAAATTTGTCCGTGCTCTCCTGAGTCCCTGAGGACAAGTCTGGGCCAGGACAGGACACTAACTCCTTCTCATGTACAATAATTTGGAGAGAGCTTTGGGATCACAGGGATTTGGAGACATGGGAAAATTCTGTTGAGTCTATTCCTTCAAATGCAAATCACGGTTGTATTTGTTCAAGGTTTCAAAATTATGAACAAAATTAAGTACTGCAGAGGGAATACTGGAAATCATTTTAACATCATTATCTATCCATCTTTCTATCATCTTTCTTTTGAACTCTTTGTCTTTATTTCAACCTGGCATCATTGTATCAATCTATGCTCTGTCATATTTCTATTGACCCATCACATTTCTTTGCATGTGTTTTCATTTATGTATCTACTATAAATGTTCTATTTATTCACATAGTTATTATTCATTTTTTAAGTTTGTGCCTTGTTATTTTCTGTCCTTTGTGCCTGTATCACCCAAAATTTAACTCTTTTGTATCACTGTGTCCACACACATCTTAAACATTTCATCATCTGTCATCTACCTATCATTGATCTGTTAATCTTAACTGCTTTATTGACAAAATTGAGACACAAAATTCTCTCTCTCTATCTTTCTCTCTCTGTCTCTCTCTCTTTCTCTCTCTCTCCTTCAATTTCTTGCAGGTTTCCATACACATACCAATTTCATGTAAGAAAACTATAGTTAAATTTTCAATGCACATATTATCACAAAGGTTATTTATCTTAGCCAGAGCTCTCAATTTATTTATTGTGCTTCATTGCTTGGGTGATTATCAATCACTCATCTTTACAGGACTTTGCATGAAATAGAAAATGACTTTGGCAAATAAATAAGGTCTCCCACCTGTTATCACTTTCTTGTGACTCAGGAATACACTGACCTGAATGAAATGTCCCACACCTATGACCCCTTCACACTCATTGTTCCTGAAGGCAGAGCTAGTGATGTCCTCACACCGAAATTCCTACCTCTCTGAAGTTACCATAGACCTCAGCATCCAGCTCAGCATGTGAAGCTCAGCAATCCTCATCCTTCACCCTTCCCTGCTCCTCACCTGAGACCAGCATAATCACTGACATGCAACATCCTTCAGTACTGAGGGTTCCTGTCCACAGTGAGATTTCCATGTGCTCTGGCACCATCCAGCCAGGGTGCACCCATCTCCAAGAAAAGACTACCTTCCCTGATGGAGCCAAATCTTCACTGTGGTTCTTTTAAATTCCTGATTCTCAGCAGATCTAAGAAATCACCAATAATTTCTTAAGTGCATTCTGTTCTTTTTCAGTGTCATTTCTGTTTTAGGGATGAATACTGAGATGTATTTTTAACTTTGTTGGATCATATCTTTAATTCTTGCTAGTAACAGGTTAAATGTAACTTTTGCAGTCACAAAAGTTTATTTCTCCAAGCTCATAAGAAGTGAAAGACATATATTCAGTGTTGAAAACCTAGAAAAATTCATTGGACCTACACGAGTTATATTGCAGAGGGATCAATTACATTGAAAAATGGAGGACAGGATAATCCAGCATCATTGGTGACAACTATTCCCTTCATACAAAAGTCACTGGGGGCACCAGGTGGAGGGCACAGTGACATCATGAGGATGAGTGGCTGGAGGACAGCAGAGGGCCAGGGTGAGTGTGAGAGCTCACTGGGACACTAAACACACAGGTTGCCCCAGAGCCCTCCATGATCTCAAGTTGAGGACCAAACAGACACTCAGGGATCTAACAGGGAGAAAGGAGGATGCAACCCTGAAATCATCACCAAGTGCCTTTTCCAGACACTCAGACACAGGGCCTTGGTTACAGCTTGTATCTTGGTGCTCCCCCCAAAGCCTCATGTCCTCATACATTAGGAGATGTGATGAGGCTTGGTGTGACACTGGTGTAAGTGTGTGACGCTTGGATTCATTGTGTGGATGAGGGAAGGCAAAACCTGGATGTGTTTGGCAGCACCCAAAAGCTTTTTGGCCTGGATGAGATAAAACGGAGAGGCAGACTGGCTGCTGTTGCTGCCCCTGCTTGCTGACATCTGCCAGCTGCCTGTTCTTCCTGCCATGAAATGGGCTTTCTCACATCTGTGATGCCTCTCAGCCCTGCCATCCTGCTTCAGAACCAGGTTACTGAGGACTAAATCCTGTACAAAGCAGAGCTAAATAAACCATTCTTCATTTAGCTTTCATGTTAAGATTTTGTTAGCAACCACAATGCTAACTAAGGTAGCTTTGGTGGTGGATTGATGGCTGGGGGTCAACTTAACACCAACCAACCTGAATCACTGTGGTGCAGAGTGTGGATGGCCCACTTGAGGACTGCTGCCAACAGCAGAAAAAGAACTAGAGAGGAAGAAGTGTTTTTGTGTGGCCATGTTGGTTTTCCTACGTTCTGTTTGTTTTCCTGTTTCAGTGGGTTCACCTGGAGGAGCTTATGAAGCTCCTTCTTGATATGAACTTGGGATGTTGACATTATCAGAGGAGCTGGGGACTTGTCATTAAGAATTGATGAATTTACATTTGAGAGCTCTGGTCCTTATTTTGCACATTGCTTCTTGGCTCCAGAGAGAAAGATGTTGTTTGTTCAACTCCTGGAGAAGTTTTTACACTGTTTTCTTGTTATGAATTGTGTGATTTCTATCAGAGGAGGAGCTCAAGGCCTTGCTATTATTGATGGTGGCTGTATTACTGTTTGTTGGAGCTTTGTTACTTACTTTGAGTGCAGCTTCTTGGTTCCAGTGCAGATCTCGCAGTCTTCTGGCACAGATCTTTCACCCCATTGGTATAGACTTTCTAGCTCCCACCGCTGACCATTTGGTCTTCCCAGTGCACATCTGTAAACCAGACATGCATGAGGCATGGTCAGCAACTCTAGGTCTCCAGCTGGGCTCATGAAGGATATTTCTGTGAGATCCATGATCTTAGCTAGATCCTTTGGGTCTTACTACATGAAATGTTTCTTGCACTTTTTCTTCTGGGTGATTATCAGAAAAAATATACTATAAATTTTGTGTCTTGTATTGTATTATTCTCTTTGCAACCATGCCTACAACTGCTTTGAGAAATTATTCATGGTGGACACTCAATTATTACCAATTTCAAAAATTTCATTCACTAATTTCAAAGGCTCATGTGAATATCACCTCTTCCAATATCAACATATTGCTATGACAAGTATGATGTAACTGATATTTAATTGTTCAAACATGGAAAACTCTAATGAGATAAAAGTTTTGAATTTGGGAATAACC
This sequence comes from Hydrochoerus hydrochaeris, assembly GCA_004027455.1. Lineage (NCBI taxonomy): Eukaryota > Metazoa > Chordata > Mammalia > Rodentia > Hydrochaeridae > Hydrochoerus > Hydrochoerus hydrochaeris. Next base: position 15,332 of record PVLA01011760.1, read on the forward strand.
TCCAGAGAACAAGAAGAGAAGCTCTATCTAGAAAGGGAATAGTCATCCAATAAACACTCAAGATCTTATAGGGACAGGAAGCCTAACCCTGATGGGCTTTTTTTCTCAGATGATTAGAAACTTCGCCGTGAGGCAGATACAGAATCAAAGTACTTAATTCCAGTTTCTGCTGGCTCTGCTCAGGTGGGACTTTGATCACAGGATGCTTTAGAGCAGAAGGCAGTGGTCCTCTCCTGACAAAAAAAATGACAGGGAAGCAAGTTCTCAAAGCAACAGGAAAACAACCAAAGCAGAGAGCTAAGGGAGGAATGGAGGGAGATGTGCTCAATTTTTTCTTGAAGAACAAGCACCAGAGTGTTAATGGGAGGAGAGTCAGACTGAGCTACAGGAAGGAGAAGGCTCAGGAGGAATCCCTTCCTGCAATTAGCAAGGTGGAGTCATTGTGCTGCTTCAACCACTTCTCTGAATTTAACGTCCATTTATCAGACTAACACTCAGCTAGAATTCAGACAAAGTGTTTCCTCCCAGTAGCACAAAAAGACCAGACATAACCTGTACTTAATGTCCCCTTTTTATAAGAAGTGTGAACCCTATGAACAAATACATGCTCCCATTTTAGATTGAAACTCCATTCATAGGCTGTGGAAGCTCACAGACCCATCCCCAGACAGGGCTGAGGGCTCCCAGGAAGGCAGCAGTGTGGTCTAAAGATGAGAATTATGGGTCTTCTCTGGTGCCTAGTGACAGTTCTCCATGGTGGGAGTTCTCCATGTGGGACTGCAGTCCATTAAAAAGTTACCAAACATGTGACTGATGGGAAGGTTTTATTGATCCTGGGCATCTTCTGTCAGGTGCAGCTGCAGGAGTGGGAGCCTTACCTGGTGAAGTACTTGCAGACCCAGGCCCTCACCTGCAGATTCTCAGACTACTTCATCACCAGTAGTTACAACTGGAGCTGAAGCCATCAGCCCCCAGCAAAGAGCCTGGATTGGATGGGGTACATACATTCCAGTGGTAGTACTGGTTACAACCCGTCCCTACAAAGCCGCATCTCCATATCCAGAGCCACAGGCAAGAACCAGTTCTCCCTGCAGCTGAACTCTCTCACCTAGGAAGACACAGCCACCTATTACTGTGCTAGAGACATAGTAATTTGATGCAAGTGTGAGCCCATACATAATCCTCCCTGCAGGGAAACTTACATCCAGCAGGAGGCGCACAACACACACTGCTCTAGGGGACCAGCTTCACAGTCCTGTGGTGACAGCCTGGAGAGCTTTTTCAGTAGTCAAGGCACAAGGATCTTATTTTCTTGAGGGTCAAGTATTACATTTTCATGAAATCAGGATTTTTTTCAGTTTCCCTATATATTTCATTATTAATTGAGCAACAGATTTTCTTTTTTTTAATTTTATTTTTTAGAGTAGTAAAATACCACAGAACAAGATGGAACAAAGCTAATTGAGACAGTATAATGAAACTGGTACAGAAATTCACAGCAGGTCACTGGGACACCAGGTCACCAGGACAGTAATAGGTACTATAGTATATCTCATTTTCTTCATAATAGTTGTTCTTTCAATCAGGAATAGCAAAAACAAACCAAATATAGAACATTATAAAACATCAAAACAGAATATTGAATAGAGCAATACCATTAGCCAGAACAAAGCAAGATGGTGACAGAAAGACTTGCCTTCAAAGAAATGGCAGAAGGAAATCCCTCTTATTGCTACATGCATATAGTCAACCTCTCAAGAGATGCTCAGATCTCTGGCTCCCATGGGTTGAGAGTGGGTATGAAGGTTTAAATCTCAGCCCACACACCCATAAGCTCACAGCCACTTACCAGTGCAGTGAGCCTGTGCAGGGAGCGACTCAAGGCTTTGCCGGCATCCCACCCCTCCTGCCTGAGAGCATTCTGTGTCAGCCTACATTACCCATGACCCTCTCCTGCATTTAGTGGATATGATGAGGGCCCAGTCATGGTTACCACATACCCCTACCTAGCAACAGCTTCCTGCCTCTATCTTGTCCTTATTTGGATAGATCTTGCTCTCTAGCTAATCAGCAGACACGCAACGTTCTTACCCTGCCAAGCTCCATGTTCTGCCCCCCCACTTATAAAAACCCTGTGCCCTATATCAATAAATGAGACTTGATTGGAAGCCCTCAACTTTTCTCCGTCTCTCTCTCCTCTTGCCCCACACACCATCCCCGTTCCCTCTCCAAGTGAGACCCATGGACTGATCCACAGGCCAGATCAAGCTGGTTGCTTGGTTTCCCAGTGCCCTAAGTTGCAACATGGAGCAGAACTCAGGACACACTGATGGATCTCACCTTGGGGTGGCAGCTGTTTGGTGAGCCATAGCCACTTACTAGGGCAGCGAGTTGGTTGCTTGGTTTCTGAGCATCCTAAGTTCCAGCATGATACAGATCTCAGGAGATGTTGATGGTTCTCACCCTGGGGTGGCTGCAGCTTGCCAGGCCACAAACACTTGCCAGAGTGGCGAGCTGGTTGCTTTTTTTCGGAGCCAAGCAACAGATTTTGAATCAAGCTGTTCTCCAGAGTGATGAAACTATCTCAATGGTTTCCAGGTTTAGAAGTATTTAAATATGAAAATTATTCCTCTACTGAACTGAAGTCTGCCCTCCACCCTCAGACACACCTGTGAGACCTCTTGTCCTGAAGGGCACTTTCCAATTCTGTTCATGCAGAGAATTTTACTGTGAAAGCCTGGACATCACTGTGTGTTGTTCTCAGTGTTCTCTTGTTATTGGGGCTGTTCAAGTCCCTACTCTTGGCGATGAAGGGCAATGCCTTGGAGAGTTGTGGTAGATTCCATTGTGGAGGTTCTCTGTCGGCATCTCATCAGTAGAGACCATCATGCTGTCACACATCCTGCAGTCACAGGGCACTGGTGAAGAAGAAGAAGAAGAAGAAGAAGAAGAAGAAGAAGAAGAAGAAGAAGAAGAAGAAGAAGAAGAAGAAGAAGGAGAAGGAGAAGGAGAAGGAGAAGGAGAAGGAGAAGGAGAAGGAGAAGGAGAAGGAGAAGGAGAAGGAGAAGGAGAAGGAGAAGGAGAAGGAGAAGGAGAAGGAGAAAGAGAAGGAGGAGGAGGAGGAGGAGGGAGAAGAGGAGGAGAAGCAGAAGAATAAGAACAAGATCCTGAAGAACAAGCACAAGGAGAAGAACAACAAGAACAAGAAGAAAAAGATGAGGAAGAAGGAGGAGGAGAAGAAGGATGTGGAGGAGGAGAAGGAGAAGTAGGAGCAAGTGGAGGAGAATCAGGAAGAGAAGCAGGAGCATCAGTAACTGTGCTGCTGTAAACATGGTTGTCCACATATCACTGTGGTCTGATGTTTTTAATTCTACACACAAAGTTTACTAGAGTGAACACTCTGGACATATAAAGGGAACCTGAGATAAGGAGAGCAGTGTAGACAGACAGAAACCAGATTATAATAGACAACAAAATAGAGAAATGATCCAAAGTGGATTTAGAATCTGTCAATACCATCACTAGAGGAGAGCAGGGACTTGAGAGCTTCACAGCATCACCAATGGAAGACAGGATCTCAAGGCTCATTTCTTGGGGTTTCCTCAGTTGTCAGTCACAAATATTTAGGAGCTGCCAAACTCAATGACCATCCATGAGGCTCCCATGTGTCCCATAACAGTGTGGGCCACAATGACAGCAGGGCAATGTGTGCAGACCTCGTGTGTTCATGTGTGCACAGGGCACTTGCTCTTCACCTGTGCATAGTCCAAGAGCTATGACTCACCAACACCTCCATCTGGCTGTCACAGCAAGACACAGACTCCCCCAGGTGCAGGAAGTGAGCCCTGCAGAAGGGAGGAAAATGCAGAGCCTCCAACAAAGGGAATGCAGGCACAAGTGTGGGGCTGCAGAGGGCAGCCCCCAAGTGTGGTGCCTTGCACATCTCTGTTGTCTGCTTTGTTGCAAGACCACGGCCTGCAGAGCCTTCACCATAAAAAGCAGGTCTGGGACACTGCAGGCTGCAGCTCCCGTCAGAATGGACCATTGTCACAGCTGCACCCTCAATACCTGGGGATGGGCTTTCCAGTAATTGTCAAGTTGTGACATAAAGTCAAGTGGGCGGAAGCAAGGAGTATGACTCTGGGTCACTAAGGGAAAATGTGAGTCCAGCAGGGTTTGGTTGATGTTGGTTTTGTTTTACTTTCTGTGCTTTTATTGCGAATATCCACCCCATGCCAAGAACACCACTGTATTCTAGAAACACGTAAATTGTTTAATTTCAGAAATATAGAGAAGTGCCAAACACAAGTGCTTTCATTTATTTAGAGGGTATTTACATCTGACTTTTAATTTGTTACTAAAGAGATTGAAAGCTTTGGGGTCATTAGGAAAAAGTAAAATGACATCAGTAAGAGATGAAAGGAGGATAGAGAAGAGCTGGGATCTGACAGCCTGGGCTCTCAGGGTTTCCATATGGGAGCTCATGCATCCCCTGGAGGACATCATTACCACCTGGAGTCTTTTTTGACAGATTTGCCTCGAGAAGACCAGGGTTCCTAGAGGAAATCAGGGCTCTTGAGACCTGAGCTGATCACTTCTTTTGCCTCCCTATGAAGGAGGGACTCAGTGTGCATATCTTTCGCTTCTGAGGGTGCAGAAACTAGACAAGGGTTGAAGCACACAGCTGCCTCCTGCCAGACACCAACTCTGTCCTTGCCTATTCTTGAACTTTAGGGGCCAGAAATGTAAGGAAAATGTGTATTTCATGTAAGTTGCTCCTTGTGGGGTATTTTTACAGCAGCATAGACATACTCAGCCCATAAGTTTCTGCATCTGTCATATTAACAATCTAATGCTTCAGCACACACAGCCTTTATTAAACCAGGAATTCCTTCCTGGCTAATCATGGCATCATGTGGTCTAGGATAACCTAGGGCCCAGTAGATAAGGTTTTATCCTATTCATGATGTAAGCTTGGTATCTCCAGACTCCATTGTTTTATAGCCTTGTCATTTCATTCCTTTTATATGCTTACAATTTATTATTTAATCCAGGTTTGGTTTATGGTTGTACAGTTTGTTATGAAAAAAAACTTCTTTCAAGTGTCTACAATTTTGAGATGATGATTAGATGCATTTATGTTAACCAGAAGGTTAGAACACTTAAATGAGCATTAACAGATTAACTGAGGAATTAAACTGAAATGTCTGACCTCCAATTTCCTGAATATTTTTGCTTATGGGGTAAGAAAAGTCTTCAGAATCAACAGATAAATAGCCTAGCACTGAGCTGTATCCCCAGCTTTATTTTTATATATTTGTAAGAGAATCAGCATAAATATCTGTGAATTCTGCCCCATATAATCATATGTAGACATCTCAAATAAATATTCTGTGTTAAGCATGACCAGCATTAAAAGGACATGTGCTCCTAGCATAAATGTAAAGCACCCTGATGTTGGCCACCAGCTGCCTGGAGATGGGATGCAGGAGGGAAGTAGGGGAGGGAGAGACTGCAGAGGAGCCTCAGGACACACTGAGGATGACATGTGAGTTCACTAGTATGACTGTGTGTGTGGTTGTATGGATGTTCCTGTGTTTTAATACTTCTCAGGAGCACACATTTTCTACTGGACGTTTATGTGCTACAAATGATGGAGCTATCACAGAAACACAAAATCTCAACACAGATAAAGAGTGAGAGAGTTTATGAGAGGTGAAAATAAGAGACTCAGTAGCAGGCATCCATATGGACAAAGATTCTGTTTTCTATCAGTAGGTAGCAGAATGCAGCAAAGTCACACATGTCCTCCCTGTAGGAAGAGGGGAAGAGAGCCATCCCAGTGGTGTGAGCTCTGTCCAGGACCTGGAACAGGAAGCACTTTGTTCACATCTTAGGAGAGCATAGGCCCAGTCAGGGGGAGGACATTTACAGCACATCACATCTCCTGTAGGAAAGGCAAATGTTCCCTACAATTTGATAGTTTTACATATTTACAAAGCAGATAAATACAAAACGTGAATGTTATGGGTACATGAAAAATAAAAATAAGGAGATAAGGACTAAGAATTCATCTCACAATGTGATTTTATTGTCTTGAATGATATCATTGTTACAAAATATTCTCACAACATTAACATCAGTTGTGATCTCTGCTTCTCTGAGTTTTTAATGCCCAGAGCATTAAACATTATCTACATAGCAGGAGCCGATGCAAACAGGGCCTCCCTGTGCTGAAGAAAACCTCCCCAGACCTCACCCTGCAGCTCTGCAGAGAAGCCCAGCCGTGGTGCCAACTGTTCCCATTCAGTGATCAGGACTGAACACAGAAGCTCACCATGGAGTTTGGGCTGAGTTAGGTTTTCCTCTTTTCATTTCTGAAAGATAAATTACTCAGAACAAAGGATATGGAATGGCGAAGGGGATGTGACTGTGATAAACAGTGGACTTCTGAGATAGTTCCCTGAGCAGAATGTCTCTATATTTGCAGGTGTCCAGGGTGAGGTGCAGCTGGTGGTGTCAGGCAGAGGTCTGGTGCAGCCTGGGAGTTCCCTGAGACTCTCCTGTGTGGCCTTGGGATTCACCATCAGTTGCTATGCCATGAGATGGATCCGCCAGGTGTTGGACTTGATCTCAAATATCAGAAGCAGTGTTAGCACATACTACAGAGAATCAGGGAAGGTTCTGTTCACTATTTCCAGAGACAAGAGTAAGAATACACTGTATCTGCAGATGAGAAGCCTGAGACCCAAGGAAAAGGCCAAGAAACACTGCTAGAGTCATGGTGAGAGAACATTACTGTGAGCCCAGACAAAAACCTCCCTGTAGGGGTGCTAATTTGAGCACAGGTCCCTGTGGTCCATGGATAACCAGGCTGGGCCCCAGGCATAGGTGCTGAAAAGGAAGCAGAGGATGGAAGGCTTCCTGGGGATTCTGGGGTTTCCTACTGCATTAATGTCTTAGGTCCTGAACTGGACCATGATTAAGTATCCAAGTTCAAGCAAAAATTCTCTATAAAATGTGATTCTATGAGTACATAAGTAGCATTGACATTTTTCATTTTCTGAGTATGAATTGTACTTATGGGTAAACAAAACTTGCACCCATCTCAAAGTAACTTGAAAATTTCATGAATTTATTTATCTATTCAGTGTCATATCCTCATCATCTAAAAGTGGATTTTCTAGTTTAGTTTGGGTGATGAGGAACTGTGTCTTGAAGAAATGAATGCATCAGATTAAAAGATTAAATCCTTCCCATCCCGCTCAATGGGGACTGAGAAAACACAGCTCCCTCCTCTCCTTGGCCACCTCAGGAGACCTGGTCCCCAGGCTCAGCCCCAGCCCCATGAGGAGCCCTGAGCTCAGGGGAGGAGGAAGAGGGGCAGCCTGACTGGACTCAGGGTTGTGTCTATGGACCTTGATGTGCTCTTTCTAGACAAGAGGGCTGAGCAGGACTTAGTCCTGTGCCTTTCTTCTGCACCTAACAAATTAAAAAAATTATAAAATACAGCAAAATCATTCTCTATTTTAATCTCCATTTGTGTCTCTTGCACATCTTTCTTCTACTGTTTTTTATTTAATTTATATTTTAAAGGAGGACTATAGAACAAGAAAATGAAACAAAACAAAATAGTGATAGGACAGTAGGAAACTCACCATTGTTACTATGTTGTGGAATCTCATCCTCGAATTAGGTGCTCAAGCTCCTGACCCCAGGCTTGCAATGTCAATCAAACAATTTCCTGTCAGGTTGCTGCCTTACTTCAGTTAGTAACTTTTCAGCCTGCGCTGCACCCCAGTGCTTATGTGAGTGTTTTGTGGGCAGAAGGGGGAGGCTGCAGGGCTTCCTTGCTACTGCTCCCCAGCTGACTTGGCCTCAGCCAAAGTGTGCAGTGTGGGGACTGCACTGCCTCCTGCTGTTTTCCTCATCTGGCCAGGCCGTTGCCCCTGGTTTTCTTATTCTTGCTGGGTCCCTGAATTCTCTCCCTCTCTGGGTTTCTCCCCACAGGTCAGACACTCGCCTTGTCCATGAGCCCCATCTCTGTCCTCCTGCCCTTCTTCATGTTGCTGTAGTCCAGGGTCAGGACAGTAGAGGAGGAGAGGTTCTGCCTCTGCTGCTAATCTCTCCTCTGTTCTCCAGTAGGCATCATCTCTTTTTTATTCATCTCTCAGTTTTCAGTGTACAAGAAAACAGTACAGAATAGATGAGGAGAAGCCCTCCATTCTCATAGTATGCATGGTTTCTTTCTAAACAGATTCACAAGATTATGCCCTGATATGTTTATTTTATCTCTCTTAATGCTGTATTTAACAGTCACATGTGTATTTATAAATTTTTTCTAAAACAATAAAATATTTCCCAAAATAACCTGAATACAGGTAATAGTTGACTCAACAGTAGTAAAGAGACATAGATTTACAGATTGTATGTGGAACCTCAGGGGAGGGTGGATTACAGGTGAGGGTTCCATGGGGCTTTTCTGTTTCCAAAGAGGACAAACAGGACTCATCGCGGTGGTTAGCAATATCACTCTTATCATTGCAGTTTCCTGTGATCAGGTACACAGTGAACAGCACAAAATCACATGAGCACATATCCATGGCTTCTGAAGGCAGAGTGGAACTGACCTTCTCACACACAGACTCCATGGATACAGATCAGTCAATGTATTGAAAGCTCAGTGCACTGAAGACAAGGGACCAATCCCAGTGACAGGTGTTACACAAATAGCACAGAAGACTGGCTGTATTGTGGATCACAAGTGATGGTTCTATGGGCCTTTCTGTTTCCAAAGTAGACAAACAGCACTCATGGCAGTGGAGATGATATTGGACATTTGTGTATCTCTGCTGAAGAGGTCACATCCAGAGTGAGCCCTGCATCCAGCATTCACTCCTCTTCACACTGGAGGTCAGAATGCACAGTCCTCATCCTCAGGGTCTCCCAGTGAGAAGGGAAGGAGCCAGGCTCTGTTCTCCTCCATGACTCACTCAGGAGTGAATCTTCAGCACGACTTTCCTGACTCAGAGACAAGCTGATAAGGATGTCAGCTCACAAAACATTTCTTTAAGAAGATCTAATTAATGGCATTAGTAGATTCCATCCATTTGTAGCACCCTTAGAAAATGTGCAGTGTTTGCTATGGAACTGAGTGGCCAGAAGTCATGAGAATCCTTACTGCATTGTACTGGAAAACATTTCACCGAATGCCCAGTGCACCAGTAGTGAACAAGAACTGCACATGTCTAGCTGAAAAAAAAAGATTTGAAAGTCAGAGCTAAGTTTTAATTTTAGGGACATTGTCATCATGAGCTTGTGTTAACAATGCATAGTTGTTCATAAAGGAAAAACTGTAATAAGGCAAGCATTTGGAATTTAGGAATCACATCCAGGAAAAAAGAGGGAAGGTGAGCCTAGAAAGCAAATGCCACCCAGCACCTACACAAGGTCAGGTGGAGAAGGACACTTAGCACAGACAGCCTGCTGCCCTCACAAATGAGGCTTCTCTGTGAGGGAGCACAGGACACACATTCTCATCTCCAGTCTCTGAGGGCTCTGGTCAGTAGGACCTGCATCACAGGATGTATCAAAGCAGGAGGCAGGAGGACCTCTCCTGAGAAGTGCCTGAGAGTGAAACAAGATCTCCAGCAGCATAGATGGCACCAGAGGGGAGAATCAGGGGTAGAAGGAGGGGTTGTGCTCAGCTTCATCCTGTAGAAGCAGCACCAGAGCCAATGTGGGAGGGTAGATTCGAGCTGGGAACAAGAAGGGAGGAAGCTGAGATAGGGTCATGAAGGAGGGTTCATGGCTATGCTTCCTCCACTCCAGGGAAGGCAGCTTCACCTATCACACATGTGGAAACTTGAATGCAGAGGAGGAGATTCCTGTCTGCAGCAGGAGGACCAGACACACCCTGGCCTGTGCCTCACCATTATAAAGGAAAGAGGCCTATATCATGCAAATCTGTCTCCCAAATCTGGACTCCAATTGCCCTCTTTGGATGCTGAGGCTGACAACTTCTTCCTCAAACAGTGCTAAGATCTCTGCCGAAGGGTAATTTTTGGTCGAGAATATGAAATTGCTGGTTCTTCTCCTGTGCCTGGTGACAGGTCCTCATGGAGAGTGTCCTCAATGTCAGACATGGGTCCATGGGAAGATTAGAAAAGCAGTGGTTTGATAGGAATTTTACCCTGTTTTCCAGGTGTCCTGTCCCAGATTCTGCTGCAGGAGTTGGGGCCTGGCCTGGAGAAGCCATCACAGACCCTGCCCCTCACCTGCACAGTCTCTGGATTCTCCATCACAACCATTGGTTATGACTGGAGCTGGATCCATCAGCCTCTAGGAAAGAACATGGACCATAAGGGGTACATAGGTAGCGCTGGTGGCACTGGCTATAACTACTGCTCCTTCCAGAGCTGCATCTCCATCTCCTTAGTTTAAGGGCGGCTTCTTTGCCCCAGTGCAGATCACTCAGCTTGCTGGCACAGATCCTTCACCATGCTGGTACAGACTTTCTGGCTCCCACTGCTTTCCTTTGGGCCTTCCCAGTGCAGATCTGTGAACCAGTCTTGCATGAGGCTTTGCCATGGGCTCTAGGTCTTTGGCTGGGTGCATGTGGGTGTTTATATGAGATCCAGGAACTTATCTGGATCTTTTGGGTCTTAGAGCATGAATAGATTTCCTGCACCCTTTCTTCTGGGTGATTTTCAAAAAAAAGTACTGTAATGTGTCTTGCATTGTACTCTTACCCTTGAAAATTCTGAGCACAACAGTACTTTATTTACTGTAACAGTACTTTACTTTAGTAAATTATTCATCTTATATACTCAATTATTACCAATTTCAAAATTTCATTAACAGATTTGAAACTTATGTGAACACCACCACTTCTAATACCAGCATGTTGGTATCATGTGCATGATGTTCATAAGACATAATTGTTCAAAAGAGAAAACTATAATTAGATAAAGGTTTTGAGTTTAGGAATACCCTCCACAGAACAACAGGAGATGCTGAATCTAGAAAAGGAATGACCATCCATAAACACTTAGGGTCATCTATGGAGAAGAAAATTAACTCAGATAGCCTTGTTTCTTTCTAGATGATTAGAAATATCTCTTGAGGTAAGCCCAGAACTCAAATCCTTATTTGCATTTTCTGCTGGATTGGGAAACTTGGGATGTGGATCGCAGGATGCCTTAGAGCAGGAGGCAGGTGGATCTCTCCTGACAACATAAATGACAGTGAAGCAAGCTCTTAAGCAACAGGATAGAAACCAAAGCAGAAAACTAAGAAAGACATACTGGAAGTTTTGCTCGATTTTTTCATGAAGAACTGGCACCAGCGTGTGAATGGGAAGAGATTCAGACTGGGGCACAAGAAGAGAGAAGGGTCAGGAAGAATCCATTCTTGAACTTAACTTCTACTCATCACAGACTCAAACCCAGCTGCGGTTCAGAATAAGAGAGTCCTTTTAGTAGCACAAAAGATCCAGACATATACTGGCCAAATGTCTGCTTCATATAGGAAGTGTGCACCTCACATGCGAATTCACTCTCCATCTCTAGATTCAAAACCTGCCCCTGGGCTATGGGAGGTCACAGCTCCATCCTGAGACAGGGCTGAGGCCTCTCAGGAAAGCAGGGTTGTGGTCTACAAGATGAGACTACTGAGCCTTCTCCTACCTTCTGCCATAGTTGAGGTGGGTTCATGAAAACAATATAGGAATCCAAGCAGCCAGTTTGATAAATTTGGAATTTAATTAGCTGATCTCAGGACCACTTGTAAATATATAACCCCCATTTCTGAATCCAAACAAATGGCACTGGACTAGAAAATTACAAAGATTTTAAAAGAGAGAACCACCAAACACATCCTGTTGGAAACAATTTAGTTAGAATCTTACATTAATTTTTGGTTGATATCTGTACCCTGCTTCTTTTTTTGAGCAGGGTAATTTTTCTCCTATGGTTACGGTTCATTCTGCTTTACTCGTGGGACTTATCTCTGAGTAATTTTACATTTTCTTGGGGCAAATACAGGGCACTAAATGCAGCATTCAAGATGGTGTCAGTTATGCTAAGCTACAACATTCCCCAGTGGTTTTAGTACATGAATGAAATCCTTGATTTCTGGTCATAATTTTGAAAGTCATCTTTTATCTACATTTTGTAGCTCTTCGTATTGGCAACATGTAATTGTTTATTTAATAGATTGAACTTGGCTTTGGTTATAATGCATTTAACAGTTTATCATACAGGAGCCAATAGTAGTGTCCAGGAAAACCATGGGTCTTGCCAGAGCAGAGAGTAGGGTGGTCAACCACGGGTTGTGGAGAACAAATTTTATATCAAATCTGTTGATTTTTAAAAAATTTTTTATCATCTAAGTGTTTTCTGAGCTGATTAAGATTGTTTCTAATAACTAAAATCAACAAGATTTACCTAGGGCTAGGCATAGACTCCTCTGTTTTAAGAATAAGAGGTCTAGACCTGGCACTTCTGAAGTACCCTCTCAGCCAGGGAGTTTAGAGAATCCTTCAACTGACAAAAATTTTGTTCAAGTGCACCCAGATCATAGTCTAATTCTTTGCTTAGTATCTAGTAATTTTGGTCTCCCATTATGAAGGCTGTGTTTCCTACTTCTGCGGAAGCAGCTATTCTGAATCCCAAAAGGGTAGGAATTAGGACTGGGGCCTTCTTTTTTCTTGTGAGATTGGGTAACCCCATATGTTCCTTCCCCTTTCTCCAAATATCAGTACACATAGGGAAGAACATGAGTTAAGATACAGAGTTCAGGGTTAGGTCCAGTAAAGACATTCAGACAAGTGCAAGGGGTGAGATCATTTGTACAGACAAATTAAGTTTCCAGTGGGGAGACTAAACATTGGTTGAGGGGGTAAGAGACATTTTATACATACAAAGTTTAATTACAGTAAATTCAAATAGGGAGTGTTTCAAGGGAAAATTTACAGACTGAATTCAAATTCCAGAGCCCTGAATGCTTCCTAAAGTGAGGGACTTAGGTCCTTGTCCCCACCAGCATGAAGAACAAGAATCAAGGTTTGAGATGTTTACTATCTGGGTTCAGTTGTTGGTACCAACAGTAGCATTCACAGTGAGTTCCTCGTAGTAGGGGTGTTTAGGATTTCCTTCCCTGTGGGCACCTAGTGATATGTGCTGTCTCATTTTGATTTAGACTTGATCACCAGGTTGAGCTGTTAGGGAGTCATCATGCCTTTCAGAAACAGACTGGTGGTCCCAGGAGAAGCAGTGGGTTGAGTGCAGGAGGGGCTGGAGAGTTGCTAAGGACTTAACAAGTTCTCCGTTAGTGACAGCAACCAATTTATTGTCTTGAACATGGGGGATCAGAGGGGGTGGTTGGCCATACATAACCTAAAAAAGAGTAATATCCTGGAGGTAGGAGGTAACTTGTGCACAAAGAAGGGCAAAAGGAAGGAGACTTAGCCAGTTTTCACCAGTCTCAAGAGCCAGATTTGTAATAGTTTCCCTTAAGGTTTTGTTCATTCTCTCTACTTGGCATCAACTTTGAGCCTGGTAGGCACAGTGTAATTTCCAATTGATTTCTAATGTTGCAGCACAATTTTGAGTGATGTGATCTATGAAAACTGGGCCATTATAAGACCCCAGAGAGATGGGCAAACCAAATTGAGGCATTATCTCATAGAGGAGTTTCTTAGCTACTATGAGAGCTGATTCAGTCTGAGTGGCAAATCCTTAGGTCCACCTGGTGAATGTGTCTATGAGAACTAAGGGATAGTATGGCCCCCTGTTCCTGGACCCATTTCAGTGAAGTCTGTTTCCCAGGTTCTCCAGGGGTAAGTCCTTGATTTCTCTTTTGAACATCAGTGTGGGTCAGCTTAGGGTTCACCTGAAGACACTGATGGCATTTTTGGCTGACCGCTTTAGTCAGGCAAGATAATTTTGGGATGAAGTAATGTCCTCGGAACAACTTGGAAAATGTGGATCCTCCTATGTGAGTGGCCTGATGGGTCTCCTGAATGAGTTGGGAGCTCAACAATTCAGGAATGAGAATTCACCCATCCAGCAAGTTCTTTCAGCCTTCCAGAGGAAATCAGGCCTCTAGCCTCATGGTAGGCTTAAGTCTGAATCTGAATAGGATGGTCTGAGAAACTTGGGTTCTGGGAGAGCTGGGAGGAGCATTATGAGCCCCACTGTTTTAGTGCCACCTCTTTGGCTGTTTTATCATTGAGGGCATTTCCTAGAACTATTGGAGTGTCTTCTCATTGGTGCTCTAAAGAGTGCATAATGGTGACCTTTCAGGGCAACAACATGGCAGCCAGGAGGTCTAAGATCTCAGGGGTATTTTGGATCTTTGTTTCTGCTGAGGTTAATAGTCCTTTATCCTGATAAATGGCTCCATGAAAACTGATGGTAGGAAAAGGTGTACCAACTATCTGAATGTAGATAGATAGATAGATAGATAGATAGATAGATAGATAGATAGATAGATAGATAGATATTGTCTGTAGGAAATTCAACCACTCTGCAGCCATGGGTTCTAATCCTCAAGAGAGATGGGTGACAGGCCTCTTCCCTAGATACTATGTTAAGACCCCTCTTGTGATCCCATGGCTCATGGTCACATACAATTTAAAAGGTTTGGAAAGCGAGGGCTGGGGAATTTATGAGAGCCTGCTTTAAATCTTTGAAAGATCGTTCCTCTAGGTTAGTCCAGGGTAACAGTCCAGATGGACTGCTCCAGTAGAGGTACAGAATGGCTGAGCCATTTTGGAAAAACTCAGGATCTACAATAGGCATTGGCCCAAAGCCCCTAAAAAGCTTTCTAATATCTGGAGCTGACTGAGAGACAAAAGCAAAAATATCAGCATGGGGGTTAGCTTCCAGAAATCATAGTGCTGTGAGGAGTGAGGCACCAAATATGTTCTTCCCAGAAACTGCTGAACTGATCAAATAAATAAGCCATGATGAGCCTGAGGCAAGATGTCTCTCTAAAGTGTCCCATTTCATATAACTTCTCCTACATAACAGGGCCAAGTAGCCTGAAGCAAATGACAACAAATGATTCCTGTGCATCCTCACCATGAATTTTGCATTCACCACGAATGCAAAATGGTGCCATGGAAAAGCAGAAGCTGCCCCTCGGCTGTACCACAGATGCCGTCAATAATCCATGGGTGGATCAATTCATGAAAATGAGTGGATTTCCCCAAGAGACACTGACATTTCAGGGCTTGAATTTATTCTAACTGATATGTCCTCTTAGCAGAAATCAATATGGTGATTTTAATAATATATGTTTAAATATGATAAAATACCATACTGAATTCTACTGAGAGGACATCAGTTAGTATAAATTCAAGCCCTGAAATGTCAGAGTCTCTTGGGGAAATCCGCTCATCTTCATGAACTGATCCACCCATGGATTATTGACGGCATCTGTGGTACAGCTGAGGGGCAGCTTCTGCTTTTCCATGGCACCATTTTGCATTCGTGGTAAATGCAAAATTCATGGTGAGCATGCACAGGAATCAACTGTTGTCATTTCCTTCAGTCTACTTGGCCCTGTTATGTAGGAGAAGTTATATGAAATGGGACGCTGTAGAGAGACATCCTGCCTCAGGCTCATCATGGCTTATTTATTTGATCAGTTCAACAGCTTCTGGGAAGAATGTGTTTGATGCCTCTCTCTTCACAACACCATGCTTCCTGGAAGCCAACCCCATGCTGATTCTAATGTGCTAGGCCATATCTGAAAGGCACGTACTGATTAACTTTCCAATTCTTAAAACCCATTTTAAACTCTTTCTCCCATACGTGATAACTTTAGAGTTCAGAATTAAAACCTACCTTTGATCCACAAACCAAAGTCCAATCACAGCAAACATTTGTTGAGAAAATAGATTTTCCTGACTAAAAGCAGTGAATCTGATTGGCAAGTTAAGGTTCCTACTGTTTAATAATATAATAAATGTGACAGAAAGATGCTTTGTTTGTGTGTTGCAGAAAGCTGCAGGAAATGATCACTTACAGTGTGCCTTAGTTTGGCAATGATTCTTTAATATATGGAAAAAGAAAGATACTTTTTTTGTATCTTCACAACCACAAGACAGCACCAACTTTCCAATGTAAAATTTGACACCATTGCTTTTCATGTTTTAGAATATTTTTCAAGATTACAAACTGTTGTATGTAGTTTGGCTACTACATTCAGTTGAATGTGGACTCACAGGCTAAAAGTAAGTTTTGAAAGCCAAGACCAATAATTGAAGTAGGTCTTCTTGATTATTTTAAAAATGAAATTTTAAATTGGTAAAATACCTACAAAATGGAATTTAGCTAAATGTTGACCACATTTTCTGTGATGCGGGCTTTGAAGTGACATGAAATTGTGAAATCCTATTGAGTCTCACTGAAAGTTTACCCCTGCTAAATTTGGGACGGGCTCTTAAAATGAGGAAACAGCCCTCCCTTTGGTGACTCATAGCATATCATTTCCTGGTGGACTCTGACAGTTGAGTTACCAGGTGTGTAGTTCTTCATCAGTATCCCTGTGTATTCACAACCTCTTCAACACTCCCTCCTGTAATTCATCTTTCCTGAATACCATTATGTATGTAATTTAAGTGCTTGGTTTTACCTACTGAAATTTCAGAGTTTTAATTCCAAGAACAATTTCTCAATATAGTATTGATCAATTCTGTGCATTTGATGACAAAATAAATATTGATGATAATTGTTTCAAACCTGAGTAAAATAAAAATGGCAAAGGTGGCAAGAATAAAATAGCACAGTTGGAGGATCTAGATTTATAATGTGAGGTGTGGTAGTAACCTATTAATGAAAAAGCATATAGGAATGCAGTGATTATATGTTTATGGTTTTCTTGATGATGTTTAAAAAGGTTTTACATTAAGCAGATTCCTATGATTGCATCCAATATGCTTTGGGCAGTTAAAGAGGACATAGTACAGATGAATGCTTAGGTTATAGTGATATAACAGAAAAACAACTAACCAAGAAACAATTATGTCATTGTAAGTTCATCCTACAAAGAAAACAGGAGGTTGTTTGAGAATATTGAGAGAGTTTGTAGTTAAAACAAGGTAGAAGCAGGAGTAGAATACTGTATTTGAAGAATTTTTCTCAGGGTGACTTTTAAACTGGTAGTTAAAGGAGGAGAATGATCAACCCATGGGAATGTTTAGGAGGACATTCTGTAAATACAGAATACTGGATCACATCCATTCATTGTGTTAACCTTAATATCTCAAGTGACCAGGAATTAAAGTCTGCGATGACCATCACCATAATCAGTTTTATTTTTATGTTGTATCAAAATGGAAAAGTGCAAACAAGTGCCTACACATTTTAGATAATTCATAAATAAATATCCTTATTTCCCTTCATTTCTTTGTTTGTATATTAAAGAGAACAAAACCAAGCAAAATAAAACAGAATAAAGCAAATCAAAACAAATCAGTAAGTGCCACAGGACTTCAAAACAATATGAAATCAACAATGGTTACCATAAGGCCTCCTGTTGTCTTCAAAATAGCTGCAGATACCTTCAGACATAGTAAAAAATAAAAAAAAACAGAACATAATAGAAACAATAATAATAATGGATGCAATAAAGGACTTCCAAACAAGACAATAGTAAATCTAAAATTGCTACCATAATATATCTTACTATCTTTGAAATAGCTACCTGTCTCACTGGATATAATAAAATAAAAAAAAAACAGAATGAAACCCAACCCAACAAAACAATCAAAATAATACAGGACTCACAACAAGATAATAAGGAAGTAACTATGGCTACCACCTTCAGGCAGAGATTCCCCCATAGATGCTACATTGCTTATTGTTATCCTCTGAAAAGATGATCAGATTATTGGCTTTGGGACTGCAAAGTCAGTGAAATACTAAACACTAGAAACATTAATTGTATGTTACCTCAATAGGTATCATTGAAGCCTGTGTGTCTCTTGGTCAGTCCTTTGCTTATGGGGATTGTGGAAGGTTAGCTCTTCTTGTGTCCCAGCCTGCATGCCCTAAGGAGCTTGTATTGTTCTATTCCCCGGTGGCCCATGCATGGCACTGATTTGCAGGGAGATCTTGCTTCTTGGTGACCTCTTATTCTTTTCCCTAGAAGTTCCTTTATTTCTCTTCTTATTAAGGCTTTACTTCGATGTTCTTTTTTTAACTGAGAAGGAATTGCGTGCTGTGTCTAATATTTGCATAACATTATTCTTACTATCTTGCTCCTTTATTTAATCTTCTTTCTTGTCAGTAAAAAATTTACTCAAGATACTTATATTTTTCTACATTCTTGTTTACCTAAATGGAACAGCTTTTCATAAAGTTCTATTCATAATCAACATGACATACTCCAGTCTCTTATCATGCCAGATATCTTATTTGAACACTGAGACAATTTCTGGAATTAGAGGTGTTTTAAATAATTAATTATTTATCATAGCAAGTATACTAATAAGAATCTATTTAATATGTATTTTTAAATGTCTTATTATTTTTATTATGGGTGCAAAGTTGGTATTCTAAAGTAAGTTCCTTCTCCAAATATCTATGCCTTGTTCGTGAATCATTTTCCTCCAGCCTACTGTGCTCAATTTAGAGCCACAAGAAGGTAAAATATAGGCTTGATCTATGGAGCATATAAGATATTCTCTCTTAAAAATGTTTAGTTTTCAGTATAAGCTTCTCCTATTCTTAAGTCTAACCAATTTAGGAGAGGCAACTCAGATGTCTTCTTAATGATTAGGATACCTTTATGAAACATTCTCAATATTGATTTTAACAGAATATTTCTGAGAATCTTATAAAGAAGGATGTTGGTCTTTATCTGAGATTGTAGATAAAAGAAAAAATAAAGTAAATGGAAAAGAGTAAGGTAAGAACTTTTTATTTAAAAAATCATTTGACAGAATGTTTATTTAAAATATGAGTCTGCACAACGATGTTCCAATAGCAAGGAAAATTATTTATTAAATACACTGCAAGAAAAAAAAGTGAATTGGCAATAGTTGTATATCTAACCAAATTCCAGCAAATGGTAAATCAAGAGTGTCCCTAGAAAGCTGGATTATTGGCTCCATTTAAAAACATTTGTTGACCTGAGGAGAGGTAGGAAATAAGGGTGAAGAAAGCAGAAGAGGAAAAGAAGAATAAGAAAGGCAGAGAGTAGAGAGAATATGTGAAGGAAACAGAAGCTGGTATGTATGGTGCAGAGTGTGAAAATACAGTAGCTATTCAGAAAAGGGAACAGCAGAAAAGGGTGTAGACACATGAAAAGATTGTAAAGTGAGCTTCCAGTACAAAAATTTGTCCAAGAAATACAGAAAAATCTTCCCTGTCTTCCTGTTTTCCTCACTGTTGGGAAGACAGGAAGAATTAAAATACCTAATCATGCTGAGCTTTTTTTTTAGTTATCAAGCATTAGTGGAAATAAATATGGATGCTCAGCTATAGGAGTATGCAACTTCATAGGATAGGATCCTATAGGTCAAAAATAAGAGAAGCAAAAGAAGAAATACATAGGGCTCCTTAGGGAGATCAGGGATGTTACAACCTAGTAGAAATTCATCAGATGGCTTATAATTTCTTATGCAGTATTAATGTGGGGCTGTGATAGGAAAGAAGCTGAGGTCAGATTTCAAAAGGGGAAGGTAAAAGGAACTTGGAAGCAGACAATACAAGCTAGAGCTTCTTAAAATTCAGTGAATCAGTTGAAGAGGAACAGACTACAATGTATGTTCCAATTCTTCAAATATAGGCTGATGCCATTTCTAATAAGTTTTGGTGTGATACTGATGTAGGTCCCTGGATTATACTCTGTGCAGCTGGGGTAGTTTCATTTAGAGGAATCTAGCGAAAGAGCCACTGGAAACAGCACAAACAAAACAGAGTCAAAGGAAAGCATATATTTTGACTTTATATTTGAGCATGTATCTAGCCAGAAGAAAAGGAGTGAGGAGATGAAATGAAAATATTCTGTAATTCTAAAATTAAACTGCTAAATAAAAAGGAAATAATGGTGGAAATAACCCAATGAAAAGAATATAAAATGGGAAAAAATAGGGGCCTCATAACTAGAGATTACTTCTGGAAAAAATGGGTGTTATTTAGGAGAAAGAAGGAAGGAAAGAAAAAGTTATGCACTTTTGGAATTAGTGATAAGGTCACTTGAGAGCTCACTTCAGAAAGCCTTAACCTATTTGTATTTCAGCCAAGCACTAAATTATTGCTGCTCCATAGATTGTTGGAGGCAGAGGGATGCTAGCATTGGAGAAAAGGTGTCCACTCATTTCTTCTGTCCACAATTATTGGACACAAAAGATAAATATTAAATTTAGAGGATCATTTTATCTTCAAATGATGATAATTTGAGTTATTATTTCTTTTATGATTGCTCTGGCTAATACTTTGAGTATTATACTGAACACCAGTGGTGTAGTTGACACCTTTGTTTCTTTTTTTTATTTTAAAAAGAATAAAACAGAAGAGGACAGATCTAAGCAGATCAGAACAGAACAATGTAAGCAACATAGCACTTCACAACAAGACAATTGGATATTAAGATTAGCTATCATGATGTCTCTTTCTTTGAAATAGTTGAGCTTAGGTTTACACACAGTAATGTCAAACATAACAAAGTAGAATAAAACAACTCAAGAGAATGGAAGTATTCCAAGGCACTGAAGCAAATAACTGAAGATGAACAATGGCTTGTATATTATCTCATTTTCCATAAAAATTTTGTTTTTACTATCATACATAGTAAAATCCAGTAAGACACAACATGATAGAACCAATGGTAATAGAAAAATAAAAGCATGATATGACTTAGAGAAAGATGATATTAAATCAACACTGGCTGCCATATTGTCTTGTCTTCAAAGTAACTATTCATATGATCACATATATTAAGATCAAACAAAACAGAATAAAACCATTCCAACCAATGAATGAAAACATAAGACATCAAAGCAGTGTAATGGTGAACCATGATTTCCATAAAATCTTCTGTATTCTTACGATTTCTTACACTAGGGAGACTATACAGTATTTATACATATGAGTTTCATTTATTTCACATATGAGTATAGATTCAAGATGCATCCATTTATTTATAAATATCTCAATGTAATTATTCTTTATAGCTAAGTAGTACTTCATTGTGTAAAAGTACCACAATTTTTTTATCCATTCCTCAGTTGATGGGCACTTAGGTTGTTTCCAAGATCTGGATATTACAAATTGTGCCACTATAAACATGGGTGCACATATATCACGGTGGTAAGATGTTTTCAGATCTGGGAATATGCCTAAGAGTGGAATAGCTGGGTCAAATGGGACCTCCAACCTCAGATTTTGAGGAATTTCCAGATTGACCTCCACAGGGGTTGCATCAGTCTACACTCCCACCAACAGTGCAGAAGTGTTCCTTTTTTTCCCACAGCCTCTCCAGCATTTGTTGTTGGTAATTTTGTTTATACTGGACATTCTTTCTGGGGTGAGATGATATCTCAGTGTGGTTTTAATTTGCATTTCTCTAATGACCAATGATGATGAAAATTTTTTCATGTATTTATTTGCCATTCATATTTCTTCATCTGAGAACTGTGTGTTCATCTCGGGTGCCCATTATTGGATTGGGTCTTTGAATTTCGGGGTCTGATTTTTTTTAATTCTTTATAAGTTCTAGAAAGAAGTCCTTTGTCTGAGGGACAGTTCACTAAGATTTTTTCCCAGTTTATAGGTTTTGTTTTCACTCTGCTGGAGATTTCTTTGGACATTCAGAAAGACTTTAATAAGATGTGATCCAAGTTATTGATCCTGGGAAGTATTTCCCATGCAGTTTGGTTCTTGTTCATGAATTCTCTACCTACCCCTATGTCTTCAAGATTTTTACCTACTTTGTCTTGCAACAGAATCAGTGTTTCTGTTTTAATATTTAGATTTTTGATCCATTTGGATTTTAGTTTAGTACATGGTGATAGGCATGGATCTAATTTTAGTTTTCAGCATATGGATAGCCAGTTTTTCCAGCACCATTTATTAAAGAGACTGTCATTCTTCCAGTGAGCATGCTTGGCCCATTTGTCAAAGATAAGGTGGTTGAATGTGTTTTTAATGGTATCTTCTATTCTATTCCTTTGATCTTCAGGTCTGTTTTTATTCCAAACCATGTTGATTTTATTACAGTAGCTTTGTAGTATAATTTCAAGTCAGGGATTGTGATGCCTCCTGCCTTGGCTTTGCTACCTAGAATTGCCTTTGCTATTCTAGGTTTCTTCTGGTTGCAGATGAATTTTAGGAGTGATTTCTCTAGATCTATGAGGTATATTAGTGGTATTTTCATTGGGATTGCACTGAATGTGTATAACAATTTTGGGAGAATGCCCATTTTTCCAATAATTATTGTTCGTATCCATGAACAAATGATGTCTTTCCATTTTCTGAGGTCCTCTTCAATTTCTTTTTTCACAGTATTATAATTTTCCCTGTACAAATCTTTTACAACTTTTATTAGATTAATTCCTAAGTATTTTGTTTTTTTGGATGCTACTGTGAAGGGTGTGGCTTCTCTTATTTCTCTCTTGGTGGTTTTGTTGTTAGTGTATAAGAATGCTATTAATTTTTGAGTATTGACTTTGCATCCAGTTACATTGCTGAATTTATTTATTATATCTAGGAGACATTCAATGGAGGTTTGGGGTTATTCCATATAGACTATCATGTTATCTGCAAATAATGATATTTTAACTTCTACTTTTCCTATCTTTACTCCTTTTATTTCTCTCTTGTCTAATTGCTCTGGCTAGGATTTCCAGTACTATGTTGAATAGGAGCGATGATAAGGGACATCCTTGTCTTGTGCCTGATTTCAAGGTAAAGGCTTTCAGTTTTTGGCCATTTAATATGACGCTGGCTGTTGCTTTGTCATAGATGGCCTTTATCATATTAAGGTAAAATATCTATTGCAATTCTCTGTAAGTTTCTTATCATGAATGGGTGTTGGATCTTATCAAAAGCTTTTTCTGCATCTGTAGAAATTATCATGTGATTGTTGCTTTTGGCTCTATTGATACGGTGGATTACATTTACTGATTTACACATGTTGAACCATCCCTGCATCCCTGCATGCCTGGGTTGAATCCCATTTGGTCATAGTGTATAATTTTCTTGATGATTTGCTGAATCCTCTTTGCCAATATTTTATAGAGAATTTTTGCATCTATTTTCATTAGGGAGATTGGCCTGTAGTTCTCTTTTTTAGTTGGGCCTTTCTGAGGTTTTGGAAAGAGAGTGATATTTGCTGCCAGGAATGACTTAGGGAGAATTTCTTCCCTTTCAATTTCTTTGAATAGTTTGAGGAGTGTCGGCATTAAGTCTTCTTTGTATTTCTTGTAGAATTCTTCAGTGAATCCACCTGGGCCTGGGATCTTCTTTGTTGGTAGAGACTTGACTACAGTTTCAATTTCATTAATAGAAATTGGGTTATTCAGCAGTTTTACATCTTCTTGATCCAGCTTTGGTGGTTTGTATGTTTCTAGGAATCTATCCATTTCATCTGTTTTCATGATCCTATGAGAGTAGAGGTTTTCAAAATATTTGTTGATGATCTTCTGCATTTCCACAAGGCGGTAGTGATTTCTTCTTTTTCATTCTGTTTTTCATGAATTTGAGTCTTTTCTTTCCTTTTTTAAATTAGGTTGGCTAGGAGCTTGTCAATTTTATTTATTCTTTCAAAGAACCAACTCTTTGATTCATTGATTCTTTTAATTGTTTTCTAAGACTCTGTTGCATTAATTTCTGCTCTTATCTCTATAATTTCCTCCCTTCTTTTGTCTTTGGCCTTGGCTTGCTCTTCTTTTTCGAGATGTTTCAGGTGTAATATCAGGTTGCTTACTTGTGTTTGTTCTGTTTTCCTAATGTGGAAACAGAGTGCAATAAATTTTCCTCTGTGGAACACTTTCACTGCATCCCTCAGGTTCTGGTAATTTGTATTTGTATTTTTGTTTGCTGGTAGATATTGTTTAATTTCTTCTTTGATTTCCTCTGTGACCCACTGATTGCTCAAGAGTGTATTATTTAATTCCTATGTGTTTGTGGGGGTTTTGCAGTTACTTTTATCATTAATTTCCAGTTTCATGGCACTATGATCCGATAACATACATGGGATAATCTCAATTCTTTTGCATTTACTTAAATATGTTCTGTGGGCTAGTATATGGTCTATTTTAGAAAACGACCCATGTTCTAGTGAGAAGAATGTATGTCCTGATGTTATTGGATGGAATATTCTGTATATGTCTATCAAATTCATTTGTTCACAGATGTGATTCAATTCTGTTATTTCTTTGCTGATTTTCTGTCTAGTTATTCTATCCCTTTGTGTCAATGGTGTGTTAAGGTCTCCTGTTACAATTGTGTTACTGCCTATTTGATTTTTCATTTCTGTTGATACTTTGAGTTGAGTGCTCTGGAGTTTGGTGCAGATATATTTAAGATTGTTATCTCTTCCTCTTGCAGTCTTTCCCTAACTAGTATGTAGTGACCTTCTTTATCTCTTTGGACCTTTCTTGGTTTGAAGTTCACATGGTCTGCAAACAGAATAGCTACCCTCACTTTTTTTTGATTTCCTGTTGCATGGAGTATTGTTTTCCATCCTTTGACTTTCAGTCTATGAGTTTCCTTTTGTGTTAGATGGGTTTCTTGTAAACAGCATATGGTTGGATGTTGTTTCTTGATCCATTCTGCCAGTCTGTTTATTTTTATTGGTGAATTGAGGCCATTTACATTAATGGTTATAACTGCTATATATTGGTTTATTGTGAACATGTTATCTTTCTGTTATTAAATATTATTTATTAACATGTTATTAAATAGAATTTTGTATCTTAGCTTTCCATTCTATTTAATTGTCTGTATTGCTTAGTGGTTTTTTTCCTATGTGTATCTAAAATCTCTTTCAGTACTCTTTGTAAGTTTGGTTTGATGATCATAAAGTTCTTCAGTTGTTCTTTGACATGGAAGTATCTTATTTCTCCATCCATTTTGAAGGACAGTTTTGCAGAGTACATCATTCAGGGTTGCAAGTCCTTTTCTTTAAGGATGTGAAAAACTTCACTCCATGCCCTTCTTGACTCCATTGTTTGTGTTGAGAAGTCTGCTGTGATTCTGATAGGTTTTCCTTATAGGTGACCTGTGTTTTCTCTGTAACAGCTTTTAATATTCTGTTCTTATGTTGGATTTCTGGGAGGGTGATTATTATATGTCTGAGTGTAGTTTTGTTTTGGTTATGGCTATTTTGAGTCCTATATGCCTCACTAATCCATATGTCAGTTTCCATACTCATGTTTGGGAAGTTTGTAGTTATTATTTCTGTTAATAGCCTCTTGATATCATTTGTGTTTTCCCCTTCTTTTTCTTTTATCCCTATTAATTTTATATTGTTTTTCTTTGCATCATCTTTCAGCTGTTAAATTGTTATTTCCTAATTTTTTGTTATTGTTAGGAGATCTTTCCCTTCCTGTTCACTAATTGCAATCTTATCTTCAAGGTCTGAGATTCTATCTTCACTTTCTTTGAGGCAGTTTTTACAACTTTCATTAGAGCTTTTGATTTCCCTGTATATCTCTTTGAGTCTGCTTAATGCATTCTGTTTCTTAAACTGTTCATTAAGAGATTCTATTATTTTGCTTTGATCCTCTAATTTTTTAACTGTGTATTTGTTGGGTGCATTCAGTATTTTACTACTTTTATCATTTCTTCTTTTACCTGGGAGAATATTTCTGATTTGAGTTCCCTCATAGCTTCCTGTACTTGCTTCATTTCAGTTGATATCATTTCATGCATTTCAGTTGTATGTGTAGTATTTTCTTCTATGTACATGGCTCCCAGGTTTTCTTGGGATGGGCTGGAAGTTTGAGATTGCATTTTGGTCTTTCAGTTTGTCATTGTATTATACTTCCATGTTTCCAGCAATTTTCCAAAGCTTCCCTTTGTGGTGCAGCACTGGCTTGGCTCCCCCTTTGGTGGGCCTGGCTCCTCTGGTTGAATGAAGGTTGCTGGACACAGTCAACTCAAGCCTGCAGAACCTCTGGAGCTGAGTCCAATGACCTAAGGTGGCTGGGCAGGCACCAAGCCTCTGGGATCGATGGTCCCAAACTTTTCTGGACCTTCCCTTGCAAGCTGCTACTCACCTCAGGGTATGGCACCAGCTTGGCTCCCACTTTGGCAGCCCTGGCTCCCCTGGTTGAATGAAGGTCACTGGACACTGTCCACTCAAGCCTGCAGAACTTCTGGAGCCTAGTTCAGTGAGCCAAGAGGGCTGGGTATGCACCCAGCCTCGGAATGGATGGTCCCAAACTTATCCAGGCATGCCTTGGTGAGCTGCAACTTGCCTCATGGTGCTGCCACCGGCTTTGCTCCCCATTCAGTGAGCCTGGCTCCTGACACCTTTGTCTTGTTTGTTTGTTTGTTTGTTTGTTTGTTTTTTTGAGACAGGGTCTCACTATGTAATTCAGCCTGCACCTAAACTTCACTACACAGTCGGACCTCAAACTCTCTGGTTCTGACTTCTCAGAAATCATTTTGTGGCAAAGATTTGCTTTTGCTTTTATTTTTTTTTCTGAAACAATCAAACAGTGCACATTTTTTCTTGGTTCTTGTTTTTTGAAAAGGGGTCTGTCTATGCAGTTTGGGCTGGCCTTCAGCTTGCTATATAGCTTGGGCTGACCTCTAACTCCTGGCAATCCTCTTCCTGCTGCAGCCTCCCCAGTACTGGGATTACAGAAGTGCCCCAACATGCCACATTAGGAATACCTTTTAACCATTTGTATCTTTCCCATAACCAAACCACACATGCATTACAAAGAGAATTAGAAGAAAGTAATTTTGATTAGACTACCATTTGACATAAATTTCAGAATGAGTGATAAGGTTTTCAGCATTTTGGGACTAGGTATGTAAAACAGATCTAAAAATGGCCTACTCAGACACAACCTAGCTTCTTTATTTCACAGCTCAGTATTCACAAGCATTAGATATAACTGTTTATATCAATGTAACTTCAACACATAGCTTCCACAGCCAGATATTATTCCCTATCATTTCCATTTTGGCCAGCTTCCCATTACTTTGACCAAGTACCTGAAATAACTGATATGGAAGAGTTTATTTTCATTCTGTTTCAGGATCAGGAGTCCAAGTGTAGGCTAGGAAGTAGAGTGAGATCTAGTCTCTTTAAAAAAGAAAAGAAAAAACAATTAATTTTATGATATGCTGTCTATTGATTAAATGTGTCTAATTTGTGTTCTACTTCATGTAGCACTTAATTCAATGCCCTCAGTCATGTGATTGGGTTTGGGGTAATAAATCAGACAATATATTTTCTTAACTGTAGAATTGACATTGCAATTTATGTTAGCAATTACCTTCTAAGGTAGTGACTACAAGCTATAAATTCAAAAGGGCTTTGCCATACAAGTAACTTTTTTGCTCTTATTTCTTTTTCTTTTTTTATTGGTGCTAGGAATTAAACCCTGGGCCTCCTATGTGCTAAACACATGCTTTTTCTACTGAGCTACTCCCCCAGCTTTGCTATTATTTTTCGATGAACTTGGTTGATCTGAGAAATGGGATATTTAAACAAAACACCTAAATAAATTACCTCAGTGTAGGAAAATGTAAAACAGAAAAATTACAAAATAAGTGCAAGCAGCTTAAAGCAATTCCTGTGGTTCATTGCACATCATATTGTTAATGAGCAGAGTTCATTCTTCCAGGGACACGGTGTGTACATTTATCCATTTAATAAGACTTTCTTCCATTCTGAGCACTGATGGTTTTATAGCCTACATATTTCTGGGAACATTGTTCTCTTGTGTCTCTGTTTCTCCTGTGCCCCTCACGTTCACCATATTGTCACATTTACGAATTCCTACTTCCACTGCAGATAAGGCCACAAGCCACACTTTCAAGCATTAAAATTGAAGCATCTTAAGATTACAAATAAACCTCTAATAATTTCACCTCTGCCTTCCCATCTTCAGTCCTTTTCTATTTGTACCCTTTCTGTGGCATTTTCACACTGCTGGGGTTTTCCCTCTCACCCATCCCCATGTTTACTGACAAGCACAAGTAGCCCATGCCATACTTTTTGAATAAACAAAGACTACTTCTGGGAAGATGATTTTAAACATTTTTCTTCCAGTCAAAGAAAATGAGAGATGTACAGAAATACTTTACAGTTCAAATGCTAAAGATACTGGAGAAAAGTCAAAGGACTAAGGTAACTCTGAGGAGGCAGACTCCTGTTTATCTAAGGAAAGAAAGCCCTAACCACTTCACATAGCTGACTAAGTCTTAAACAAACAAGGAAATTTATTAAGAGAGTGAAAAAACTTCAGATATAAAGAACAGAGTATAAAGGGGTGAAAAGGAATGATCTTGAGAATCGCTAATGATCAGTACATTCACAAGGTTGTTTCAAGTTACTATTAAGAAGTACAAACGAGAGTTGAGTGTGGATTTATGGCTCTGTTGTACTTTAAAATTTTGTTTCTGAGGGTTTGCTGATTTCACTAACTGAATCAACTTGAAGATCCATCTTTAAGATGTGTGTGCCTTAAGTCTAGTTTTCTCTTCAGGTGATTTGTTGACGTTGATGTTGATTTGTTGATGTAGATAATTAGAAAGATTACCTAATGCTGGAGACAGGGCTGTACAGTGGTAAGCTGCTAAACACAGGGGCCTCTGGGCTGTCAGGATACCCACAGGTGAGGCAGCCAAGGCAGGAGCTACTGACACCCCCAATCCAGAGCAGTAAATCTGACAACCTCAGAGATGACACAGTTCTCTTGATTGGTAAAGTTTACTGCTTGGAGAAGACTTTGAACTGACTTTCGAGGTCCTGCTCAGTTCCCATGCTTACCTCAGTATCCCTTTCCTTTGTGTAGAAACCAAATAAATATGGGCCACCTGGAGAATTTTTTTGTCTCAACACCCAGGGAATCTCAAACTCTGTTAGAAGCCTTGTAAATTTTATCACTTGTCTCTTCTATTTAAGCTGCTCACTGTCCACTCATTTAGGAGACTGTGGCTAAACCAAGAAATGATATCCTAAAGAAATAAACATTCATCACAATAGTAGGCTTCATTTAAATTCTTAAGTGGGAGAATAAAAATCAAATTTTAACACTAATTTTTATTTTCTATTTTCATATAGACTATCCCGCTAACTATTCTAAGTAACTTCTTTTAACTAAATACAAACATGTGTCTACAGAACCAGACTCAGGCATGACGTCAGATGAAGAACAGAAAAGGACTGGTGACAACAGACATAACCAGCTCAGGTATGTAAAAATTTTTAAATTAAAAATGAATGTAGCATAGGCCAAATAAAGAGATCATAATTTAATATTTAAAACATTTAACTAGTTATCAAACAACATATTCTTAGAATCTTTAATAACATACATAGCCAACCATTAGCCTTGGAAGTGAGGCAGAATTTTCTCTGAAGTGTTTTCACTTCCGTTTTTACATACTCCTTATATAAAGAAGAAGGTAAATCAAATTTGAGTCTTATAATTGAGCAGTTGAAATTATGAACAATATAAAAGGAGGAAATTACAATGATACAAACCCATCAAGTTGAATTCATATTAAAGTGTGATCATACCCAGTGGTTCAAATTGAGCAATTCCATTTCACTGGTTAATGTCAAGGCTAAAGTTCTGATTCTGCCTTTTGGTCTCTAAACGACTTCAGTGACTACACTGAGGGAGAGAATAAATTCATAAAATAAACCCTCCTTTGTCTTAAAAGAATCTGCAGAATGAAACCTTGGATGTTTGGGAATAAACAATGGCTTTCTAATTTATTTCTTGGTCAGTAGGAAATTGGTAAATAGAAAAAAATTTTAACCACCTGTCTGGTATTAGAATATATTAAAACCAGACTTATGGCAAATAGTCCATATATGTGCATTGTGTCATTAGTATTTGGTTCAAATTTAACTTTAGAATTTGCTTTTCCTTATGATTGGTGTGTATTGATTTTGGCTCTGAATAATTAAATTTTTCTCAATCTACTGTTCTTTAGGGAACACAAAACTTCAATGCAGTGAAAGATTTTTATTATTTAAATATGGTGCTATAAATAACAACAAAGCCCTTGTGCTATTAAAGTCTAATTCATTTCTGGAAAATTTAACACATTTGAATTCAACTTAGTCCAAATAAACAGTGACAACCCAGGAATGGTGGCCTCTAAGGAGTGGCTGGAGCCAGAGATTGATCACACCTGCAGGGGTCTAGCAAGGCCAGTGCAAGAGCAAGGATTACAGGTGTGTCCCACTGCACTCAGCCACAATTTCATAATGATTAAGGTATCCACTCATCAAAAAAACAAAAAAGTAGTTGCTCAGATTGCAAGATACAGGTGTGAAAAAATAATCAACAATGAAAACAAAAGAGTCCTAAGTGTTCATTCCTCTGACAATAGAGCTTCAAACCTGATAGCACCTGGGCGCACTGCTGCACACCTGTACTCCCAGCATTCAGGAGGCTGAGACAAGAGGATCGCCATGAATTCGAGGCCAGTCTGGTCTACAGGGTGCTTCAAGACTTGGCTGAACTACATATTGAGACCTTGTTTCAAAACACAGAAACAAAACTAAATAAAAAAGAAACCGATAGAATTGTATATTAGAATCAGAGAGATCAGTTACTCTTTCAGTGATTGACAGAGGGAGGAGACAGAATATGAAAGGTTACAGATCTGAACACCACCATGAACAAGTTTGACCCCGTGGACACTTGTGAGACATTTCATCCAACAGCACAAAAATGCACATCTGTTTCATGGACAACTTACTGGGAAATAAAATATTCTATACCACAGTTAAGTCTCAATAAATAAAGGCTCAAGCTATGCGAATCTATTCTCACAATAAACTAATTATATAAGAAATAAGTAACTTGAATATATCTGAAAACCCCACAAATATCTGGAAAAGAAAACCTCTAGGAAAAAAAGCAAAAAGTAAAATATATTTGGAGTGAAATTAAATCGCAACATGTCATAAAATTTTATGACATGCAAGTGAAGCAGGGAAAATCAGCATTAGAAGCTTTTATTACAAACGGAGGTCTTGAATCATTGTCCTCAATTTCCACCTCAAAAATAGTAAAATGAAAACCCAAATTAAAAATTCATAGGAAAAAAAATAACACAATCTGAAATCAAAGAAAATTGGGAGGAGGATACATCGTGGCCGCTAGGTGGCAGCAGCGAAAGAGTGAGGCTTCCAGCTGTGCAGCAGAAAACCCAGGTCCTGAGCTCAGAGGAAAAGTGAGCCAGACTCTGGAAGGCAGAGAGGAATCAGCGAGGGTTAGCAGAGGCTGCGCCCTGCAGGGCTGGCAGCCCAGCCATGGGGAGAGGACCCCAGGCCAGGACAGATGCTCCCCTCTGTCTGCCCACCCCCCACTCTGGGGACGGAGCACTGGGAGACCCGTGAGCCAGGGTGTCCAAGCCTGGCACATAATTCAGCTAGGAAGTGGAAACAGCACGACCCCAGCTAGGATCAGCCTGTAACCACGAGGGGACCATGCTAGGGCTTCCCGGCACAGAGCAATGTTCACCCCTTCTCGCTGCCTTCTGCCTGGGCTCCCCATAAGCAAGGCGGATGGAGAGGGGGAACTTCAGTGCAAAGCCTGGGGAGGCTGGTGGAGGACAGGAGCGGAGCTGCAGAGGCAGCTGTGGGTTTGCTGCACTGGAAGGGGACAGGACAGAGAAAGCCTGGTGCAGATCCGCCTAGGCCTGAGTTGGGCCAGTGGCACTGCGCCCCCTCTCCGTGAGTTGGCTGAGCAGACTGTGACAGAGGGACGATATGCAACCTCCGGATAATCCAAGTAATATGGGGGGGGTTCTAACTCCCGACGTGTTAGCCCGCCGGATGGCCGTATGCTGAGTCCGTGTTCTCTACAATCGAAGAATGAATTCTAGGAACAACTGAGGTTAAGAGCAGAAAATATTTATTGGAGGAAAGAAAACCTTTGTCTAAAAGAGACAGAAGGGGTCCTGTGTTGCAGAGGACCCCACTTCTCAAGGGAGTTTTATAGAGCAAAAGAACGAGCTGAGGGAAAACTACAATCAACTAGCAAGGTTACATGAGTAGTCATTGCTGGTAGCAAAACTGTGCCAATGATATATATATATATATATATATATATATATATATATATATATATATATATATATATATTCTCCCCATCTTAGGTTTTGAGTAAGGGCTATCAGTTCTTCCTGCTGAGCTGAAATTCCCGACCTTAAACCTTGGGGTGGTACTACCCCAGTTTTGGTGGTCAGTGCAGCTCCAGTACCTTGGTGAGGTAATTGCTGCTCTCGTCTGTGAGAAAGATGGCTTCAGGCTGGGCAAGTGGGACATCAGTCAGGTCAGTTTGCAGGTTTGAAACTGAGTCAGTAATTTCCATACAATTATGTATCAGCATTGAGGGGTCATTATCAGGCAGGAGAGTTGCTGGATTGAGGGCAGAGGTAGACAGGAACTTGATGAAGTCTGTATACAGTAAAAGGGTTTGGTACTGGACAATGTGAGTGTTGGAAAGCCATCTATCAGGAGGCGACTGCAAGAGTGTCTCCACAGCATGTGGGGCCACTATCTGGAATCTCTGGCCAAAAGTCAGTGTATTAGCTTCCCTGGTGAGTATTGAATTGCAGTGGTTGCAACAATGCATTGGCCATTTGGCCACCCTGCAGCCGTAGCATCTATTGCTAGGAGAGACAGGCAGCATAACTCTTCCATTGTCCTAGGTACTGGGTTAAGACTCCTTTTGCTATCCTATGACGCTTGGCCACATGTAATTGGAAAGGGTTGGCTAAGTAAGGAAGAGTGAGGGCTGGAGTTTTGTACAAGAGCCTGTTTAAAATTGTTGAAAACTTGTTCTTTGAATTCAGTCCAGGTTAAAGGCCCAGTTAGATCCCATGAGGTAGAGATGTAGAGGGGCTGAGCCATTTCAGCAAAACCTAGGATCCACAACTGGAAGTAATCCAAAGCACCTAGAAATTTTCTAGCTTGGCTTGTAGTCTTTGGGGAAGGCATTTTTAAGTTGGCCTCAATCCTTTTATCTGACAAAGTTCATTTTCCTTCTTCTAATACATACCCCAGATAAGTGGCTTTGGGCAGGCAGAGCTGTGCCTTTTTGGCAGAGACTCGATAGCTCAACTTGTCTAAGTCTCTCAATCAGACCTCCACGGCTTCCAGACAAGAGGACAAATCTGCCATGGCAAGAAGTAAATCATCTACATATTAAAGCACTGTGATGGAGGGATGTTCTGGCTGAAAATCTTGCAGGTCCCTCCTCAGGCCCTCATCAAATAGAGTTGGTGCAAGTTTGAACCCCTGAGGTAAACGTGTCGAGGTCAATGTCTTAATTCTCCCATCTTAGGATCTGTCCATTCAAAGGCAAAAAGGGGTTGACTTATCAGAGCCAGTGGTAGGAAGAAGAAGGCATCCTTCAGGTCCAATGTGGAGTAGCAGGTGTGCATAAGAGGCAGAAAACTGAGCAAAGTATGTGGGTTAGGAACAGAGGGATGAGGAGTCATGACTCTTATTTACCTCTTGGAGGCCTTGGACAGGCAAATAGTCTGAAGTCCCAGGCTTCTGGACCGGTAGCAAAGGCATGTTCAAGGCTGACTTACAAGGAATCAGGATATTGGCCTCTTTTAGCCTTTGAATGTGATTGGAATTCCTTCCTTGGCTTGTAAGCTGAGTGGATATTGGAGGATCCAGATTGGGATGGCCCCAGTGTTAAGGGTGACTGCAATTGGAGGATGGTTGATTGCAAGTCCCACTGGGTTGGATTCTGCCCAGACTCCAGGAAACTCTTTTTGACATTTTTGTAGCAACAAAGTTGGCAGGGAGTCTGCCAGAGTTGAGTCCACCAGAAGCAAGTATCTTTCAGTCAGGGGGCAAGTGAAAAGAATAAAAGGAGGAGTGTTAGTCACCTGAGTTAGCTTCCTGAAAATCTCTAGTCTTTCTGTGAATCCCAAGAGTCACTGAAGGATTTGTGCCCTCAAAAGACATTTGAGCCTATAGCATGTGGAGCAAGACTCATCCATTCAGGGAGTAAGAACATTTGGGTGTGACAAGGAAATGTGGGTTAGGGACCCTCTACTGAAGTCCATAACACTGGCACTAGTCCATGGCTAAGCCTTTATCATTCCAGTTGTGAAATGAATGCTCAACTTTGTTAAGGGACCCACTGGTTATTGTAGGACTGAAGTGTTGACCAAGAAGCTTATCTTCTTGCTCTCTACTGTAAGAGCTAACCAGGGTTCCTAGGGACGGAATGAACTCTGACTAGTTCAGTCTTGAATGAAGACCTGCACAGTGGAGGTGGTCTTTTACTGGAGCTCTGGACAGTCCTTTTTCTAGTGGCCCTGTTTCTTATACTGGGTACACTTGTTTTTAACTCATGGTACCCTTTTAGATTTAGAAGGGTTTCCTGAGTCATGCTTGGTTTGGGGATTCTCCTTTTCCCCTAGAGCAAGAAAGACCTCTGCCATACTTTTGTTTAAGTCCCGTGGATCTTCTTGGTTATAACTAAGGGAGAGCAATGGCTGGAGTTTTTTACAAGAGCCTTTAAATCCTTTAAATCATGGAAAACTGTTTTAAAACTTTGAAATCCTTTTGGGCTATCTCCACTATATCTGCGAGTGCCTTGCCTTTGAATCCTTCTAGACTTTGAAGCTTTTTCCTAATATCTGGGGCCAACTGGAAGACAAATGCAATATTAAGGGCACCTCTATCCTCAGGTTCCTAGGAA
>PVLA01011761.1:0-50223 GCA_004027455.1 Hydrochoerus hydrochaeris
CCTTCTACTTCCCTCACCCTCTCTCGCCCTCCCTCTCACCCTCCCCCTCTCCTTGATTATATTTTTCTCTAAAGTCTCTATTGTTATTGCTATTCCAAGTTTTTTGTTTAATATTTATATCATTTCTCCTTTTAAAAATTCTTTTATCTATAGCTTTATGTTTAAAGTGATTTTTGTATAGACAGCATATAAATATTGCTTTTTTAAAAAGAACTTAATCTGACAATCCCTATGTACCTGTTTACACTATTTGCATTTAATGTGCTTATTAATATGGTTACATTAAAATATACCATCTTTAAATCTGTTTAGTTTTTGTCTGTTCTTTATGGTTTTTTTAGTCTTTTCCTCCTCCTCTTGGGCTAACCAATCATTTTTTATGATTCTATTTTAGCTCTTTTATTCAATAATTATTTATATCATTTAACATTTTCTTCAGTTACCCTACGGTTTAAAATATACACCTCTAATTCATTACTATCTACCTTTAAATATACTTATACATTTATACATTTCATGTATACTCTCAAGTTTTTACCCCAGTATTCAATTTCGGCTTCTTGTCCTTTGTGTTACTATTGTGTTACATTTTACTTTTACAAATAATATTAATGCACCACTCATTGTTACTAATTTTTTCCATTTGTCATTATCTCTTAGAATAACTGAAGCAAAAATTAACTTATTAAAAAATTAACTTATTTGTATTTAGTACAT
Source organism: Hydrochoerus hydrochaeris (assembly GCA_004027455.1). Classification (NCBI taxonomy): domain Eukaryota; kingdom Metazoa; phylum Chordata; class Mammalia; order Rodentia; family Hydrochaeridae; genus Hydrochoerus; species Hydrochoerus hydrochaeris. The sequence goes on from PVLA01011761.1 coordinate 718, forward strand.
TTCAATGTTCTTCATGTGTTTATGTTCCTGTCTTATATTATTTCTTCTAGCAATAAATTCCTCTGCTTTCTATATGCCTGTGAAAACTTTAGTTTTCTTCTGGATTTTTGAAAGTCAATTTGGTAAGATGTTGTATTTTGCTTTGATATCTTACATTTCAATATTTTAAAGATACCATTCCATTATATTCTCGGTAGCATCCCCTCCCCACCCCTGGTACTAGGGATTAAAATCTAGTGCTTTTCTTACTGGTTTCACTTTGAATATAATGTTATTTTTTCTCCCTCTCACTGTCTCTAAGGTGTTTTCTTTGTGGTTTATTTTAACAGTTAAAATATGATTTGCCTGTGTGTGTGTGTTTTCCCCTCTTTTGCATTTTTTTATATCTGTACTTTGGCATCTGTCATTAATTCAAAAAAATTCTTAGTTATTATTTTTGAAATAATTTCCATTGTCCTATTTTTTCTGTTCTCTTAGGATTCCAATTTTTTTTATTTTGAGAAAAGGTTCTGCTAAATTGCAAATTGCAGGTTGGGTTCAAACTTACAATCACCCTGTCTCAGCCTGCCAGACTGCAGGAATAATCTGTTTTCTGGTTCCCTGATTCTCATCTGCCAGTGCCCATTCTACTTAGAAGCCTACTGAAGATGCTCTTCTCCGATAGTGTACTTTTGATTTCTAGTAGTTCTGTGTAATTCTTACGTTGTGCATCTCGTTGTTGAAATTATCCATCTGATGTTATATGTTGTCCACTTGGTTCACTGGAGCCTTTAGCGTATCAATGAGTTATCTTGAAATTCATATCAGGCATTTAACATCCATGGCATCTAACTCTAGTTATGAGGATATCTTGGTGCTTCGAGAATGTGCTTTTTTCTTGCCTTTTTGTACTTTTTATTGGCAGCTGAACATTTTGATTTGGACATGAAAACTAAAGTAGGTAATTTTTATTCTGAGAAGCAGGTGCACCCTCTCCTTTAGCCAGGCAGACATCAGTGGAGAACTGAGGGACCAAAAGAGCACACTTTGCCAGCTATACTTAAAGGAAGAGACAAGATTTCAGTGTATAAAACATTTAATATCATTTGTTTCTAGAACAAAGCCTCTGGTTCTAGGACAGGGCACACAGCATTCCTGGTTACCATCGTCTATGGCCCAATGAGGTCAGACAAGGAACAGTCTTTAAAGACCTCCAGCCTTGGACTGAGCCAGTTTAGATTAGAATTTATCTTTTGTGAATTTCTTTACTAATTTTTTCTTTTATAATTAAATTTCTTTTATAATTTCTTTTATAATTAAAGCTCTTCAGGGAACAGTCCCATCTGGAAGGAACTTTTTTTTCCCCGAGTACTGGGAATCACACTCAGGATCTTGTGCTTACCAGACAGGTAGGCACTGCACCTCTGAGCTATATTCCCAGGTGAATGCTGACCATGTGAAAGAACCAGGGGGACATTTTACAATTCCACGGTAATTTGTAAGCAGTATGTTGGTAAGCATCGTGATCCTCCTAGCTCCTGGGTGCCAGGCGTGACGCTGTGTGAGAGGCTATCTGGACCACCAGGAGTGACTCTGTGTGTGTGAGAGAGGCTATCTGGACCTGCGTGCTGCAGGGACCTTTGTGGTGCTGCCTGTCTTCTTGCCTTAAGGTGTGAGTCTGCTGTGTTTCACAGTACTTTGTACTTATGCATGGCTGCCTGTGTGTCTTGACTAAATTCTTTCCCTGAAGGCATGGAGGACCATGGAGCTCAAGGGCTGCTTCCTTGGGGTATCAGGAACTGGCTTCCCACTGATGGCAGGATTTGAGTTAATTAATATAATTGGCATTTGGGTTGGGTATGAGGTTTGCTATTGCCGATTACTCAAAGCACATCTCCAGCTTCCAGTTGCCTCCAGGTTTACTTCTTGATTAGTGTAAGAGTTTGGTTTGGGAGATTTTGTTTTCTGTGATTACTCTAGCAGGAGTTTTAATTCTTCCCTCTGCTGTGCCTCAAAAGGCAGTGCCTTCTGCATGTTACCTGTGAGTTTTGACAGGCGGGCCGTGGGGGCTGAGCGGGACAGGCACTCTCTGGGTTGGCACGGTGTGCCTGTGTCTGGGGTGTGGCCTGATTGTAACCCCGCCCCTGTCAGCTGAGCTCTCTCCTGCTCCTCCTTCCCTGTGCAGGTTTATTTCCTGCTCTCTCTCTCTCTTTTCCTCCAGCTGTAGTAGGTTCTTCCGGTGTTCCAAATGTGAATGTTTTTCCATGTTTCCGTGCAGATTAAAGCTGATTTATTTTTCCCCTGCAGCCAAGAAGGGAGAGAAAGTTCTGGGGAATTTTCTTGCTCCTCCCTCAGTGACCCCTGCTCTCCTTGCTCACTTCTGCCAGACCAAGGAGGCAGCTCAGGGCTCTCCAGTCCTCCCTGGGAGTGTGCACTGGGCTTGTGCCAGACCAGTTCCTGGACTTGCTGTGGCTCAGGACTGCCCTCTGTGCACTGCTCTGGAGGCCTCCAGATGGACTTTTTCCCCACCTTTCAGCAGAATTCTTCCTAGTGGTACTCACCTCAGTTCCTGTTCCATTCTTGTCTCTCCCTCTGGGTGATTTTTTTCCCCTAAATTCTGGCCAAGCAGTTTTCCTATGGTTTTAAGGATTCTAATGAGTTCAAGAAGAGCTATGAATTTGTTGTTTCTCTTTTTTTATTGAAATATTGGGGGTGATGATCCTCCCACCTATCTACATCTCCGAACACAGATTGGAAGTTTATAAAAAATACAATAGTGGATGTATATTTTCAGAAAAAAAATCAAAATAAGAGAAACAGCATTTTCCAAAGTCAGTTTTACTCTGTTAGGTGTGCTGAAGGACAGAAAGAGAAAAATGCACAGTGAATACAGTACAGTTAGATGTTAGGCAGTATGCCAAGGTATCAAATAAAAATACACGCAACACCAATTCTTCCTTTGAGAGCTATTTGCAAAAATTCTCAGAAATTAGTGTTTTGGACACTAGTCTGGGAAGATGGTGGAACAATAAGCAGCACAGAAACTCTCTGAGAGTCACTGTCCAGACACTGGAATATAGCATTGGAAGGAAGACAAGAAGGAAGGAAGTGGGTCCCCTGGACCCAGCAAAAATCTAAAGTGTGAATTGAAGCCCACAGAGAGAGTGAAAAGAAAAATTTCACAGCAGAAGAAAGTGGTAACTGGCAGCACCTTCGCCCTGAGACAGGACTCACTATGCGAAAGGAGCTGTTTGAACCTGGGACACAGAGTCCTGGTGACGGTGTCAGCTGGCAGCCCCAGAGGCCTCCGCAGAGAAGTGTGGCAGCCGGGACAATGGTGGATGCAGAGGACCACACTGGCTGGTGGCGAATGAGGAGCACTGAGTCCTCCTGTGGTGAGAGAGAATTAAGCAGGAGCCATTTTGGAGAGGGATGGGATAAGCCCAGAACCCAGGACTGCTGCCAGCTTCCCCAGCAGCTCCCAGGTGGGCACAGACCCATGGAATTGCTTGGACTGCACCACACCCAGTGAATGCAGTCTTGGTGCAACCTGCTGAGGTTATCTACTACTTTGCCATAAAGCAACAACTGGTTTGCTAGGGTAGCTCAACACCATTTGGGACTCTGTCTCCACAGTTGTTTCCTGGTGGATCCCGGAAGTGGACTGTTAGTTTTTCTTTTACTTTTTCTTTCTTTTCCCTCTTTCTCCTCCATTGTTTTATGTGAGTGTGAAAGTGGTTCCTAACCTCTTTGTGGGTGTGGCTCTATTCTGCTCTTCCTTTTATCTCCTCTCTTTTCCTTTAATCTTCTGCACAAGTTTCCCCAAGCTGGCATGTTCTCCCTTTGTTCTCTACCATCCTAGTCTCTTTCTCTTCTTCCACTGCTCTATTTTCTCCTTAATCTATTTTAAATTTGAACCCTCCAGGGCAAAATTGACACATTGCAGATTTGTATATTGCATATAATTGTCTGGTTTTACATTTTGTTACATAATCACAAATCTAGTTCATACATTTACAAATTGCAAATTAAAGGTTAACTCAGTTTGTTGTTCTTTAGGCTATGTTTGATGATATTGGTACCCCTATAGCCAAAACTGACATAATTATTGTAAGTAGCTATTGATCCTGGTATTCTATGATTAGATTAACTAAGGATCACAGAAAATATGGTGGCACAGTGCCAAGAACCAGGGGACAAGGTCAAACAAGCAACAACTCATCTCCAACAAACTGAAGAGGTAAGATCTTCCAACAGACTCAAAACCCAAAAACCAGCTACACCGCAAATATACCTCAGAGTAGTAATCATCACCCAAGGGTGCTAAATACCACCAATAAAGCAACCCACCATAGGTAACTTACAAGTGTCACCCCAGGAATTACACTAAAAAAAGAGAAAATGACATGAGAAGACACTTAAGCAAAATGCAACCCCAGACATCCACTTCACTAAAGGCAAATCTAGGGGGCAATGAAGTGAGACAATCCAAAAGCTCCCAACCAGGTCAATCAGGTCTCTCTGAAGTGGTAACAACAAAGCAATTGAATGAGGCTCTGGAAAAAATGAAATCAGTAATCTTTCAGATAACTACAGATTACCAAAATACATGCCAGGCTTAGCAATGTTAGAGCAGATGCAGACAAAATATAGATGAGCTTAAGAAATTTATGGAAGCTCAGCATAGGAAAGAAATGGAATCCATAAAGCAGATTTAAGCAGATATGCAAGAGAATAAAAACTCCACTGAAAGTATTTGAAGAAGATTAGGCCAATGTGAGGACAGGATCTCAGATACTGCAGACAGACTTGCAGTTAACAACCAGGAAAAGAAAGATTTCTCGAAACTAGCAAGAGACCATGAGAAATCAATCCAGCAACTGCTAGATGAGACAAAAAAGAATAACTGAAGATTAACTGGAGTCAATGAACAAGTAGGAGATACCACAAATGACATTAAAAAAATGTTCACAGACATCATGACAGAAAACTTTCCTGGTAGAGAAAAAGAATTTTATGTACAGATAAATGAGGCATATAGAACTCCAATTAGCAATAATAATAATAATAAAAGTCTACCTCCAGGCATATCATAGTCAACATTCCAGAAAGTCAACATAAAAACAGAAACTTAAAAGCATTTTGAGAAAATAAGCAAATCACCTATAAAGGAAAGCCCATCAGAATCATAGCTGACTTCTCAATACAAACTCTCAAGTCAAGGAGATCTTGGAGTGAAGTGCTCCAAGTTCTAAAGGAAAACAACTTTTAACCCAGATTGATGGACTCTGCAAAACCATCTTTCAAAATTGATGGAGAAATAAGATGCTTCCATGACAAAGAACATCTGAGGAAATGTGTGAGCACCAAACCAGCACTCCAGAATGTTCTGAAGGACAATCTAGAAAGAAATAAGAAGGACTACAGCTCCATGAACCCCAACAGAAGGAATCCACCAGGGAAGGCAAACAATTAGCGGAAGGGGGGAGAAAAAGAAGAGAGCCAATAATGGGAAATTAACATGACAAGGATTAGTCAATACAATTCGGTTATAACTGTCAATGGACTTAATTCACCAGTCAAAAGACACAGACTGGCAGAGAGAGCCAATAGTGGGAAAGTAACATGACAAGGATTAGTCAATACAATTCAGTTATAACTGTCAATGGACTTAATTCACCAGTCAAAAGACACAGACTGGCAGAATGGATCTAGAAGCAACATCCAACAATATGCTTCATACAAGAAACACATTTAATTAAAAAAGGAAGTTCATAGACTGAAAGTCAAAGGCTGTAAAACAATACTCCATGAGACAAGAACTCAGATAAAAGCAGGAGTAGCTATTCTATTTGCAGACAAAGTGAATTTCAAGCAAAGGATATTCACTGTCTCACACTCTTATTCAACATAGTCCTGGAGCAATTAGACAAGAGAAAGAAATAAAAGGAATAAAGATAGGAAAATTGACATGATACTCTACTTAGAATATTGCAAAGCTCTACCAAAAGATACTAGATTTAATAAGCAAATTTGGTAAAGTAGCTGGTTATAAAGTCAGCATTCAAAAATCAATAACCTTCCAGTGCATGAATAATAAACTCACTGAAAGAGAAACCAAGGAAACAACACCTTTTACAGTAGGATCCAAAAAAAAAAAAAAAAGAAATACCTAGGAATAAATCTAATAAACGATGTAAAAGACTATAGTACTCCGAAAAAGGAGATTGAAGAGGGTATGAGAAAATGGAGAGCTATCTATCCCATGCTCTTGGGTGGGAAAGACCAACATAATGAAAATGGCCATAGTTCCAAAACTGTTATACAGATTCAATGTAGCCCCAATCAGAATTCCAGTAGCATATCTCATAGAATTAGAGAAACAATCCTAAAATTCATCTGGAACTAGAAGAGGCCTAGAATGCAAAGGTAATTCTGGGCAACAAAGACAACACAGGGGCATCACAGTCCCTGACTTGAACTTATACTGTAAAGCTACCATGATTTAAAAAAAAAAAGTGTGGTACTGGCAAACAAAACAAAACAAAAAACAATCAAAAAAACCATCCAAAAATGGACCCAAGGATCAGTGTAACAGATTAGAAGGTATAGAAACAACTCCAGACACATTCAGCCAATTTATCTTCGACAAAGGTTCCAAACTCATTCACTGGAAGAAAAGACAGTCTGTTTAATAAATGATTCTGTAAAAACTGGCTGTACATATGCTGAAGCTTAAGACCAAAGCCATATCTTTTACCATGTACCAAGCTAAAATCAGAATGCATCAAAGATCTTAATGTTAAAACAGAAACATTAAATCTACTAGAAGATGGAGTAGGTAAAACTCTTGAAGATATTGGTGTAGGCAAAAACTTTATGAATAAAAGCCTGATTGCATAGGAACTATCGCAAAGAATCAACAATTGGGTTCTGACCCTACTGAAAAGCTTTTGCACAGCAAGAGAAACCACAGAGTGAAGAGACAACTCACAACATGGGAGAAAATGTTTTCCAGCTGCTCCTCGGACAAAGGATTATTATGGAGAACATATAAAGAACTCAAAAAGAAAAAAAAATACCAACAGTCCTCCCAGATTTAGACTCAGTCCAAAAATGGGCATCTGAGATGAATACACACATCTCAGTTGAAGAAATACAACAGCATATAAATATGTGAAAAAATGTTCAACATCATTGATTATTTGAGAGATGCAAATTAAAACAGCACTGAGATTCTACTTCAATGCAGCAAGAATGGCTAGTATCAAGAAATCAAGTAAAAACAAATGCTGGAGGGGCTGCGGAAAAAAAGGAACCCTTCTCCACTGTTGGTAGGAATGCAGACTGGTGCAACCACTGTGGAAATCAGTATGGAGATTCCCCAAAAGTAGGACAAGTTGTCCCATTTGACCCAGCTATTCTGCTTCTGGGTATCTTCCCCAAAGAACTGAAAACATCATACCACAGAGATTTATGTGCACCCATGTTTATAGCAACACAATTGTAATAGCCAGATCTTGGAAACAACCTAAATATCCATCAACTGAGAAATGGATAAAAAAGATGTAGTATTTTCATACAATGGAGTACTACTCAGCATAAAAAGAATAAACTAGAGATTTTTATAGGTAAATGGATGCAACTTGAGACCATACTCATTAGTGAAATACATAAGACACACATGTGTAAACATTGCATTTTCTCATTAGCTTGAGAAGCCAAAAGGAACAATATATGTATATGTATATAATCAATAATTAAGATAGTTATGTTACTGATTTCTCTGAATCCACTGAAGAGAAAGATTTGTGCTGATATAGTTTGAACAATTGAATGCAGGTGTCCTGTGCTCTGGGTGAATGATTTGGGGATGAGAGCACAATGCATGTACCATTGTTGCACTCTGATTGATGTTTTTGAAATTTTGTTATAGTCTTTTTTTCTTTATTTTTGTTCTTGAAATGAAATTTGAAAAAAAAAAGAACAAAAGAAATTAGTGTTTTGCTTACTGTGTAAGGAGATACCAGAGAGAAAGTAGGAATATTATTTTGGATTTCAAGTTTTGCTGCTTTATGATCTCTAAATTATTATTAAACTCTCAATAATGGGAGCTATTTATTTTGATTATTAAATAACTAACTTGTTTCTCAAAGTAAACATGGGCCCTCTAACAAAATATTCCCATAATTAAACATAATATTCATGAGACCAAACCATGGAGGTATTAGGAAGAGTAAAAGGAAACTGATTTTGAAATAGCTGAAAGGATACCTCTGAACACTGACCACACGCAGGCCATCCTTAGCTAGGAGGGAGCGGGGTGGGGGGGGGGGGGGGGAGGGAGAAGGCCTGTGTAAGTATTGGAAAGCTGACCATTCCTTTCCTGTGTCGCTTTAAGCTAACTTAGTTAATGTTTCTAGCTCTCACTTATCCCAAGTGACAAGTAATGGGGCAGTGGGATGGATGAACATATTTCTAACATGTCTTGCACTAATGAGCGCTAGAGTACAAACCTTCTCTCTCCTGCCTTTCTAGGGCAGGCGCGCATGACGTGCTGCGCCAGCCAGATTCCTGCCTCTCCCACTTAGGAAGGCCCTGCCTACTGGCTCCTTTGGTAGCACATCAGGCACCTGCATCTCTCGGAACCGTGAGTGTGCTTCCGGTTGATACAGGTAGGTTCCTCCTGGAAACGGGCTCTGAGTCCTCACAGTCGTGCAGCTTTCCTCTGGTAATGCTCAAAGTACAATCAAATTACTTCGCTGCTTCTGCCTTCAGGATAAAAAGGTCGTATCATGCTCACATGACCCTCAAATCAGACATACTCAGTTTTACAAATAAACCTTATTTAAGCACTTTCAAAAGAAAAAACAGTCTTTTTAGGTAACCTAAAACAAAATAAAACGACCTTGACTGCAGACGCGTAAGGATGGCCACATTGCCTGCAGACCCAGCGGGAGACGCCAGTGGCTGTCTGTGTGAGCCGTCATGGGTGCTTCTGCACCCAGGGAAGGGCTCCCAGCGCAGGCTTCTCAGGAGGCGCCCACAGTAGCCAGCACCCGGGGGGACAGAGCTGCAGCGACCTGACGGGCGGGAGCGCATGTTTATGTAGACCTTGCATAGAAACTGAAGGAAGAGCCTTCTGGCCCGCCCGTCAGGGATGTTGTCCTCTGTCTGCCCTCCAGGTGAGCCTGAGACTTGGCAGTGCTGGCCGCTTGAAGGTGCTGTCACTGAGCAGTCTCTGTCGGAGCTGTGACTGGCCCCTGGGGCTCCTGGTTGAAAATCTCTCAGAGGGCTCAGCAGGAAGAGGCAAAGAGTGCTGCAGCATCCCTGCCTCACCGTCTCCATGTCCAGCAGGCCAGAGGACAGTGCAAGGCCACACTCGCTCTGAACGCGCGAGAGGGTTGTTGTGGGTAATTCCCTGAGTGGTGGTAGGTAGGGACACCCTGAGGATTTGAAGCGATGATAGTGGCATTTCAGAAATATTTTTGTTGCCCCAGAAACCAGCTCACAGAGCCTCACAGTGTCCCACACGGTTCAGTCTGCCTTTCCTTATCAGAGGCGTGGCAGTCCTTCCTCGTTCTGCCACCACCAGGCCTGCCCTGTGCCCCGCAGCTGGCTGGTCACCCTCAGTGATCTCGGGAGTTATTTCTGTGGTATTAAATTGTTCAATAGGGGAAATGAACTAGATGGAGCAAAGGGGGAAGGATGGGAGGCAAAGGGGAAAAGTGCAGGTCTTATATGTATATAATCAATTACATTGTCTCTCTTAGTTCATTGAAAAGAAAGGTTTATGCTAATAATCAACTGGAGAAATTTTTATGGCTGTGTCTCATACTCTGAATAAGCACTTTAAAGATAACAATATGCAGTGTATTAGCTATAATTATTCTCCTATTATTTTGTCATGAAATTTTGTTTTATCTTTGTTCCGTAAAATAAAAAAAAAAAAATCACTCGCAATCCATACTCTTTTCTAACTGTGTTTGCTAAGTTGAACTATTGGGGTATATTTGAGTATGTTTTATTTACTTGTGTGTCCTGCCACTGCCAATCAATTTCAAGTCCTAAATTGGACATTCTGTTGCCAGATTTGTTGTTGCTGTTTGTTTTTTGAGACTACATCTCACTGTAGTTCAGACTGGCCTTCTTCTCTGGTGATCCTCTTGCCTCAGCCTCCTCAGTGCTAGGATTACAGATGTGTGCCACCATGCCTGGCCTGTCTGTTATCATATTTCTTAACTGTAATATACAAAAGAAATCACCAGGGATGCTCTTCCTCCCACCCCCTGTAGCAGAACATCCCTTCTCATTCCCTAACTCCCACAATAAGCAACTGGCTGATTCTGAGGAACACAGGGTAAAATGATACCAACTGGAGTAAAGGGACAACCTAACCCTTGTACTGTTTGATTGACTTTGCAGGCCTAAAGTCAGTAGTCTGAGCCATTGTTTAGAGGATAACAATATGCAATATAGTAACTATGGTGGAGTCTCTAGTGTTTTATTGTTGAAATCCAATATTGGGTTCTCATTGTTTTGTTTTGTTTTGTTTTATTGTTCTTTTTTATTCTCTTTAAAATAAAATTTAAAAAAGTAATTCTGCTACAAGTAGACCAGGGCTGTAGTTTTAGAATGTGAGAAATATTAGTTTTTGTTATTTAAATTATTTTAGAAAATGTTTGTTGTCCTTGAGTTCATTTAATCCAAATAATGTCATTACGGAAAACTTGATTCACTATAAACAGTTCAAAGAGTACGTGAGCCCAGCACCCCATCTCCGGGCTCCTCACCGCACCATTCCAGTGCATGACTGACTGACTGAATTTTAGCTGTGGGGTTTCTTCTTTTGAAATTCCTTTATTGTTGTATGAGACTGTACTTTGAGATCTTATTTCAAAAATATTGCTTCTAAGCTTGAGATACCATTCAGTATCAGTAAACAATAAGGAAAAACAAAGCATTGCTAAAAGTGGAGGACCTCACAGATGTCTTTTTTTTTATGTCCCAAAAGCAGAACCTGATTCAAGGGTGGAAGAGCAGGGGAGAGTTAGGCTTACCAGTTGCTGTGGGGCCCCTGCATAGTGGATATGCACATGAAGAACAATAGTCAAGGAATAACAGAATGGGCAGAGTCTAAGTCAGTGGTAAAAGCTCAGCCCTTTTCTTGACATTAGGATTAATTGTTTGAACATATTTTTATTGCTGTTTATTATTCTTTCTGGTTCAAAAACAGAGCAAAGGACACTACTAGATAGACTTGTGGTCCTCTAGATATTGGATATCTAACAGAATGATATTTCATAATCACAATAAGAGCAAAATGGTAATAATTTAAAAGGAAAGCAAATTACCATTGCTGCTTGCCAGTCTTAAACCTGTTATATGGATTTGTGTTTTTAAAGTATATTTTAATTTGAAACATAATTTTGAGCAAATGGTCATTTGAAGGGAAGCATAGCACAAAGTAAAAGATTTAGAAGCTATAATTCTCCTAAGTTTCCTAGAAGAAAGCTTTGAGACACAAACCTATTGAACATAGCATTATGCAAATTATAGTTTAAGAATTAACTAACACTCTACCAACTAAATAAGCAGTAAGAAAAGATGCTTTAAGTAGTTAGAAAAAATATTATAACATCAGAAGGAATCACAGAGTACTTAATTCTCCTTCTTTCTAACAGATGAGAAAAATAAATCTTCTGAAATGATTTTATTTTTACAAATTTAGGACCTGTTCTTTTTTCAGAAGCAAACCATGCTTTGCTGATTTGATAGTAATTTTATTGGTAAAATGGACGCCTTGAGATGGAGACTGTTAATACCAAACAATCGTGCTGTTGTATTCAATCATTCCTGGCTTCCCCGAGCTGGCACAGAGAGTTGGCAGGGATATGGCCGATGGCAAAAGGTTCTGTCATAGATTTTCTTATAGACTCTGCAGAGCCTCCAAACACTGGCTCATGGCGGTATCAGAAAGAAGTACATTCCCCTGTCATCACGTGTTACTATCTTCTTTCCTTCTTCTCTCTCTTTTTCCTTTTCTGTGTCTCCCGTTCCTCTTCTGTCCTCCCTGACCCTCTTCTCCTCAGAACACTTGTGGAAAAAGTTCTCCGTGGTCTCTTATAGAAGTTTCTAAATCAAGTGAGATTAAAAGGTGATGAGATGTCATTCGACAGGAAGATTTGCAGGCATCGTGCTCACCTTTTCCTTAGGGAATAAAAGCTCTTGGCACACATTGCTTAGGAACACGCTAGTATGTATAAACTCCAAGTGCTTTCTTTAGCAAATTATTTTGCAAGAGTATTGTGGTCCCAGGTTTTATATAAGAGGAATGTTTCTCCTAAGGTCTCCCTTATTACAACAGGGTCATAAGATGTTTGAATCCCAGTCACGATGTTTACTCAAGTCTCGGTCCAATTTTCTTTCTGTCCTATATTGAATTTTGTATTTCTTAAATTCCTAGTAAATTAAATCACATTTTTACCTAAATTACCTAAACATACTTTAACTGTCTGAGAGTTAGTATGAGTTTACTGCTATGATCTTTTGGGATTATATATTTTCCAACAACCTAGAGAAAAACTGTTTAATTGTGCTCATTCTTTCATTAGCAATACCAATAATGAATGTACTCTTGTAGGAAGTGACATTTTAGTGATGAGTAAAACAATAATCTTCTTCAAGGAGGTTATTTACAGTTTACAGTCTGAGAAGCAGTAACAAGGTGAGCTACAATGAATAAATGTACAAAGTAAGATGTAACATAGTATCAGGAGTGGGACATCGAATGAAAAAAAACGAGGAAATCACTGAGTCAGTCCTCTAAGGAATGATTGTAGGTAGAGAAGTTATCTAGCGACTGTGACGGAACACATTGTGAAGTCAGGTAGATAAGAAGGAACTAAGGGAGATAAGAGTAGCTGTGGAGATGGGAGGGAAAGCAGGAAAGGTTTGGCATTTCACGGAAGTCAGGTGAACCCTGAGTGTGAGTGATGGAGCCATGCTGGATGTTCCAGCAGCAGCGACCGTCTCTCTGGATAAGCCCAGCAGAGACATAGCCACCTGCAAAATTAGCAGTAATTACAGTGCTTCTTTTCAGCCACCATAATGTAGAGGTTTTGATATAAGCCACAGGTAAATGGAAATATATATATATATATATATATATATATATATATATATATATATATTGTGTTTGCAACAACAGTGATAGATGAACATCATTGTATGTGTAGCTATTTTTGCATTTTTAAAATCATCTATCTAGAGATGCTGAGCTGTTTAACTGCCTTTATTTACCTAGCATTTATCCCTGTACCATCTAAATAAATACGCATTATGTTTAAATTGTAGTGTGACTGGCTCTGGACAGAGGCATATTTTCTGCTGTGCTGAGAAGGATTTCCATATTCTTTGTCCTTCTACTGATTTCTTTCTCCTAAACCCTCTGCCACTCGAGTCCCACCTCTCAATCCTGGCTCCATCTCCGAAGAACTCCTTTATCGCGGAGGGCATTTAGAAATTTAAAATCCTTTACTGGCTTGGATTTCTTTGAACAAAGAATAAGAATTTTAAAAACCTGTTCCACACACCTGGCATACATTTTTTTGACATTAAAATGAAATGTAGGCAATTTGCCAAAACTTTAAAAGTGAATACATAGGACCATTTCTGAAAACTTATGGAAAAAGTCATTAGAATTTCCCTTTCCTGCAGAAACAATGCTGTTATTTGAGAGAATTTGTTTATTATTTTTCATGCATTACCTTCACCATTTACTTATTCATTTATGTAGCACTATGTTGGGATTGACAGTGCGGCAGGGATCTGAGCAAGTCTACACACTGCCTTAAGTTGTTTTAAGAATTGACAACCTGCCATATTCATTTAGAGAAGCAAATAAGATTAGAAACATTTTGTATTTGTTTCTTCCTGAAATATCAATTTCTTCATTTTCTAGGCCATCCTAGTTTCCAAACAATGTTAAAATGCTCAGATCAACACTGATGTTTTCTGGAAGATGGAAATTGGTAAACAAAGAGAGATGCAGTGCTGAGGAATGGTAAGAGAGGCTTGTCTTTTACCATGTTCTTTCTACACTTTGGGAATTTTGCAGTTTTTATCTTGACAATTGATTGCTTTTCTAATTATTTTTAAAGTCAGTCTTACTGTGTTGGTGCGAAAGAATTAGAGGCTAAGATCAGGGACTTCTATTAGGAGACTCATGCTCCAAGGACAATAGTTTAGACTGAGAAGTGGAGAAAGAAAACAAAATAATTGGTATTTTAGAAGATAAGAAGGAAAATACACAAGACCCTGGTGGGATGTAGAGGCCGGAAGCCCTGAAAGGTGACAAAGATATTGTCCCCACACGCCGCCGGACAGTGGCACCGGCGTCAGAGATGAGAAAGCTGGACAAGGCGGAGGGGCAGAGAGGTCGAGTTCAGCTTCCTTCTTGCCGGCACCCTGTACCTGCTTGTGGGTAGACAGAGCTCTCTGTGGTCTGCTTTCTTCTGTCTTCCAAAGGCCTTGGAAGGAACCTAGTAGGTAAATAACCAAAATAGGCTGCCTGAAATTTCTACGTAGGAATATTGTGTTGCAGGGCAAGTGTGCTTAAAGTTGATGTTTAAATCAAGGCACACACATTTTTTGAAATTTTTATTGCATGTGTTCAGAACTGTAATACTGTATAACTACCATGAATACCAGAACTTCAGATGGTAAGCTTCTTGTGGACAAGAGCTGTGCTTTGACATTCGTACATGGTGGTGCCTTATCTCAAAATAGTGTACTAGCCAAAATACACTGCTGAAGCGAGAAGTGTGAGTCCTGTAGTTGCTCAGTTTTACCTGAACTTACTCAGAGAGAACACGGTGCCTTTCTCCTGGCCATCAGCAGGGAAGGCCTGTGACTCTGAGCACCTGCTCACAGTATCTTAGTGCTGGTTATACTAAAAGAGTTAGAGTGATGTGGAGAAGGTAGTTTTCTCCTCTTTATGGTTCCAGAGAGTATCAGTTGTACACTCTGCAGTGGGGAATTCATACAGGTTGTTAAACTATAAATTCATTCTTGTGAGGGTAAGAGAAACAGAAACAAAAAGTTCAGTGTTAATCAGAGGTATCAGCAAAGGCCCTCCATACGCTGACTGAGCAAAATGTCTGTCTAGAAGATTAAATAATATAATAGAATTAAAAATTTTTCACTTTAAAATGGAAAAAATTATTTTTAATTATAAATCTGATACATATTATAATATGTATTATATTAGGTGAATTTAAGGTGAAAATTACAAATTTTGGTTTTTGGCTCATTAGGTAATAGCCTTAAAGTTTTTGTATTTAGGTATATTCAACACAAATATACCTTGATACATAATAGAAGATTATTTACTTGGGCTAAATGTCAGAAATTCTCAACAATGGAACCAATTCTTAAGAGATTTTAAAAACTATTTTAAAAAACCCATACCACTTGAAATATGGAAGATTGTTAGGCTCTGTTGTAGTCAAGACACATAATGTATAGGATTATTTTACTTTATAATAGTCAACCAAAGAGTCAAATGCAGAAGAATGCAGGAGATCAGCCCACACACAGACCCAGAGAATCTAGCTGAGGGCCTCAATCCCATGGCAGTGTCTTACATGATGAATACTGTTGCACAGTGATGTCTCATGCAAGTCTTTGTCACGGATTTCCACTGGGAAGGCCCCAAGGTCAGCAGTGAAATCCAGAAAGTCTGTGCCAGTGGGACGAAGGATCTGTGCCATCAGGCTGGGGAATGTGCACTAGAGCCAGGAAGCAATGCTCAAGGTAAGAACTATGCTCTCCTGAACCACAGCCGTCCTCAGCCACAGCAAGGACATGAGCTCTTCCAACTATGAGAACAGCTGAGTTCATATCAAGAAAGCCAGCATGACCAGCTTCTCCAGGAGAATCAACAGTTCATCTTCTCCTCCAGTTCTCCTGTTATACAGTGGACAACAATCCACAGATGGACTTTCCATGCCCAACACAACATTGATTCAGTTCAACTGGTTGTTACAAGTTGAGCATTAGTTAACCCACCATTGGCTCATGTATATTAGTACTATCTTGCGATATCTACTGGATCTGAATGACCCACAAAGGACAGTGAGAGATACGAGGTGCAGATCACAAGATATGCAAAATTGCAACCAAGATATGGTTGCAGTGACTTTAGCTATCTTGCTGGTAATGTAGTGGCCACTCCAGTGGTTACTCCAGTGTGTTGGTAGACAAATCAAATTGCAATTCTGTTAATAGTTTTCTTTTCTGAAAACCATAGTGCAGTTTTATAATGGAGTTAGGAGTTTTTCAGAATTTTAGAAAGATAATTGTACTAGTCACTTTTCCATTGCTGAGACAAAATACCTGACATCTGCAGATTAAAGGAGAGGTGTTTATTTCACTGAGGTTTTCCAGTGGGCTCAGTCTGTAGTTGATTGCCTGCAAAGCACGGATGGCATGGCAGAAGGGCCTGGCTGAGGGAAGCTGCTCACAGGAAGCAGTGCAAAGAAAGGAGCCAGGGACAGGAATAACTAACTCTGCAAGGGCATGGCCTCAGTGATCCATCTCCAGCAAAGCCCACTTCCCAACAGCATATTCAGCCCTGACTTCATTAGTGGATTAATCCGCTGAGGGCAGAGTGTCCCATGGTCTAACCATTTTCCAATAAATAGCCTTTCTAGGAATGCATGAGTCTTTGGAGGGACTTTCTATATCTAAACCATAATAGTAATTCAGAACATTGTGAAAGGAAAACAGAGCAGACAGCAACCAAAGTATGTTTAATTCAGAAGTGGTTTCCATAAGACAGAAATCTTAGTATAGACCTGGGCCCAATTTAAAATACAGCATAGAGAAATGACTTTTTATTGTACTGGGAATCGAGCTCAGGAACTTGTGCTTGCCAAGCGGGTGCTGTGCTGCTGAGTTATATCCCTGGCCCAGGAATGAAGATTTTTAACCAACTATTAGTTAGTGGATGAATATTCCTCAGAGGAAACATCACAAGTAAGAGAGGACTATAACTAAATTTACTTGACAAAATTCTTCACAAAGGCAAGCCACGGTGATCGGGTACCAAATAGTGAGAAGAAGGAATCTGACCAAATTTTAAGGATGATCAGATTATTAAGGGTAAGGGATTCTTATTAAACTGGTTTTGCAACATTCTTGATTGAATTTATAGATGCTAAAAACACAAGCTCAAAGTTCAAAGCCTGCTTGAGAAGAGGGTTCAAAAGAGTCTGAGTGAAGTTTGGTTAGAGTCTTTGTTAACATATGCAGTATGTTTTGTAAAGTCCACAGAGGAACTGGGGCAAAGAATATCATAAAATACATGAATATCTTCTCAGTAAAATGTTGAAATAATTTTGTTTTGCTGACATATTAATAACAAAACTCAATTTTATCAACTCTCTGTACTGCAAAACTTTAGACTGATGGGATAACCTATTCTTTAATGCTGATTTTAAAAAAATCCCTAGGAGAATGTATTCAAGAAATATTGGCAACTGGATTGAATCTTTATTTCAAAGAGAGTTCTCTTTCAGAGTTATCAAAGGTGAACTGTAGAAACGTTACTGATCATAGGTTAGACATTAGTCATTCAGGTAAATTAATGTATGAATATGCAAAATAGAATATAACATAAATGAGTCAGGAACCCTGAGGTAAGTAACCCTCTCAGTGGAGACCTCGGAGTAGCTCACATAAGGTTTTTTAAACAATAGAATGTAGTTATGATGAAATAGCTTGAGGTATTATTTAGAAATAACAGAGGTTCCTTGTGTGAAGATTTTGGACTAAAAACACTGAAGTCTTTAGTGGAGAATTTTCCTAACCCAGGCTTTTGTGACCCAGACTGGGTGTTAGCATGGATCTAAATAGACTGTCTCATATTAAACTGGAGCTGGCTTTTACATTTCAAGTAGCTATGTAGATACATGGTCTCTATTGTGTGATTCTCTGATTTGAACACAGTTCGTCTTTCATTTCTATCTAGTTTTCATGACTCAGACCCTTAATGTTAGGCCCAATGTGATAATAGAGGCAATTATATCATTGAGTATACAGTCTAGTGCTCAGATTAAGGTTCACACCTGGGTATCATTATCTTTTCTTATATCAATTTATTATTTAAGGACTTATTATTTGAAAGTTCTTATAGTGCATAAGCAATTAGGATAGCTGAGAGTCTATCTGTAATAAAGGTATTTATTTTGCTTTCCTAGCTTTTTATACCAGAGTAATTAAATCCTCTTCTGTCAGTTGTGGACTATTTTGAAATTGACAGCACTCTTTCCTCTTCCATTAGAAAGAAAAAGCCACAGAGACAAATACACACACACACACACACATGAAAACAGAATATATAGTAGTTGAGAGGGTATATTCCCATGTAAATTAGCATTAAAGTACTGAATGCATCTGATTTTTTTTAACCAGATGTTTTTGGTAACTTTTGCAGTGCTTTATTTTGTTGACTGCATGAGAAACAACTTACTTCTTGGAAATGAATATTCTATGTGCTAATTTTGTCCAATATAATGTGTGCGTGACAATGTACCCTACTGAACATCTAAGATGACGTGAGCTATTCCATGGGACAATTTTCTGAACAAGGCCTGACCTTCACGAAACATTTATTATGCTTTGCATGCAAAGAATACTTTGCAAATTTTGGATTTTGCTATGTGTCTGGTTTCTTTTCTAAGGAGTATATTTGCATATGATAGTTTAACAGTTTCTCCTTCTTCTTTCCTGGAAGAGTCTCAATCCTAGGAAAAAATAAATTAAGGTGGCTTTTTGCAATTTAAAAAATTATAATTTGAAGATGAGGCAACACTGGCAGGCAGTTTTTACTCTTAAAAGCTAAAACTAAGAACGATGTTTGCCTCTCTATGTGCCAGCAGAGCTTTCCCTGATTTTTAGTGGTGGATATGGCACTAAAATCCCTGAGGAATCACTGGACGCCCCATGAAGTTGAAATAACACCTCAAAAATTTCCCTATCTACTGTTGTCTTCCCAGTAGACCCCAGCATTAAGTGCTTCTTGCTAAGGGCTTTGACTCTTGGTTTAAAAATCCAAACTTCTCCCTTGGATGGGCAGCGTATGGCATGGAGATGAGTGCTCTCTGAACAATGGTGGCAACCTCAGGTTGCTTTGTGGACTCTGGGCCTAAAGAAAAAGTAGGAGATTGCACACCACTTATCTTTGAATGTTCACAGTACACATTAGCTTATGAAAGGACTCATATTCAGTGCAAGAAAAAATCTTTTTAGTGCTTTTCAGGTGTCTCAAACATTTGACCTTGGGATGTTTCTTTCATATAACACCTATTGGAGTCCTCATGAGTAATATCTCTTGGAATATACTTAAGATGTTTTGCAGTTTCCTTGATAGGAACTTGACTCATTCATTGATTATGCAAAGAGATTTATTTTCACAAAAAGATAATTTCTTTAAGGTTCTTTATAGTATTAGTTCACATTAGACAGTGGCCAGTGATAAAGAAAAAAATTACACGTGACACTTGTTAAAGAGTGGTAAAGCACATTTTATTTAGGACTACTGCTATTGGTATAGGGACCACTGAGATAAGATTTTGCAGTAGGAGAGAAAATTGGGCTCAACTCTGAATTAAAAAGGTAAAACTGAGATTTATAGCCAAAGGAGCATCATAGGGTCAGTGGATGGAAAGTCACAGAAGTTAGAGCAGACATCAGAAGTAAGAGGCATTCTGGTGAAACGGACCTAACAGGACTGTTGCCGAGGAAAGTTCTGAGAGACGAGACTCGTCTTGGGCATGGTGGTGAATGAAGAACCTGCCTCATGGAGAGGGCGAGCACATGTGGAGAGTGAGAGGTTGCAGCTCAGTGAACTTAGCAGTATTCTTGCTAAGACTAGAGAATTCAGGGGCTAGTTGAACAGAGCATTCAGAAGAGAATCTTTGTCATTAACCAGGGACCACAGAATTCTCTGTCTGGTTGCTGAGGAACAAATGGATGAAGCAGCGCAATTTGCTTCCAAAAGATTTAAGTCAGCAATGGGGAAACTGGCTGACATGATTTATTTTGTTTACATATTCACATATGTTTATAGAAAAACCTTTGTTAAGTGTTGGTTAGAATGTATATTTCACTAGAACACTGATTGGCTGTTCTTTGGGATGACATTGTTTCTTTACTAAACTTTATCTCCTTTAATTGCTCTTTAGATACAGGGTTTGAGCTGAGAGCCTTGTACATACTTAGACAAATGCTTTACCATTTAGTTACATCCCAGCCATTTAAAATTTTTTTTAAAAATTTTGAGATAGGGTCTCCTTAAGTTGCCTAGGCTGGCTTCAAGGTTTGATCACCCTGCCCCAGCCTCCCAAATAGCTAGGATTATAGGTGTATGCTACAATTGTTAGCTTCTTCTTAAGTATATTGATGGACAGAATGAGGTTTAGAAATTGCATACAGAAATTAGAGGATTAAAACATATAAAAAATCTTTGTTAATTTTTCTTTTGTAGATATTTGTGGGTTATTCTTCTATTTATTCCTCTGATTTTCATCTTTTTAAGTTATGAAACAGAAGCTATGTCACACATCAAAGCAATTTTTAATTAATTAAAATAGAGAATGTAGCAAAGTTCATCTATATATTAACTTTGTTTGCAAAAGTTAGTTTCTTAAAAGTAATGTCTCTCCCAAGTTGTTGCTAAACAGACCTTGATCCAAAATCTACAGTAAATATTGTGTCAGGGTAAGAAACTGCATAAAGAGGAAAAGTAACTGGGATAGGGGAAAGAAGGAAAGGAAGGAAGGAAAAAGCAAAAGCTATGAATTTGTCTAATCAATGTGAAAGAGCATTTCAAGAAAAATACGGTGGATCACATAAGATATGCTTCATTTAGACCTGGTGCATGTGTGTAACTGCCATGAACATTTAAATATCCATGGATATTGAAAAGGTATTAGCTCCACTGGGACAGATATAGACTTGAACTGTTCTCATTCTCTTGTTCCTGGGACATAGCACTGTGTTTAGTAGCTGGTCCTCAGGAAATATTTATGGGAGGAACAGGTTAATGACTACGTGAGTGGAATATGTGAATGTTGCTTTGTTATAGCATTGTGAAAACACAACAAGAGAAGTATCCTTTCAGACTGAGCGGTCACTCTGATGGTGACCTCCTAACCTGAACAGCAGTGCTCTTAACTGCTCAGGTCTCTTTCAGTTAGGGGGAACCCCCAAAATGCAAAACCCCAAAAACCCACTACAGAGAGGGTTACCAAGTAAGTACAGGACACATGGAACACACTTATACCCCAAGATTATTCACTGCCAATTTGAAATTCAAATTTAAGCAACCCATATTTTTAGCTGCTAATTCTGCCAATCCTATTGTGATATTGCCATCGGCTAAAGTTAGTTTCTTTTCCTTTTTTAAACTATATTTTACAGGTACATTTTAGATATACATAAGAATCACATTCTGATAGTGGATTTGTACCTATACATGATATACCTTGTTTTTGGTTTTCCAATTCCACTATTCTCCTATCGGCTCTTTTCCCCTCCCCATTTACAAGAGCTTTGTTTTCATGTTTTCCTACTTTTCTCATTTTTTTTTTTTACTTTCTCCTTCTTTCCTTTTGCTGTACCTTCTCCCTTGTTCCCCTGTCCATTTGAACATCTTCAGTACCTTGTTATACATTTTAGTCCCTATTTGCACTTTCAATTTATCATACCAGAGAAACAATATGATATTCATACATGTGTGTCTGACTTATTTCACTTAATAGTATGGACTCAAAGTATATCAATTTCCCAGAAATATCTCAAGGGAATCCTTTACTCCATTTACACATCTTCTTTATCTGTTCATCAGTTGATGGGCACTTGGGTTGTTTGCAAGATTTGGCTATTACAGACTGCCACTGTAAACATGGGTGTGCATATATCACTGTGGGTATGATGCATTTAATTATTTTAGGATGGAATTACTACCAGGAGGTGAATGGCTGGGTCAAATGGAACTTCTTGTCCTAGTTTTTTGAAGAATCTCCACACTTAATTCCACAGTGGCTGCACCAGTGTGCATTCTCACCAACAGTGAAAAATGGTTCCTTTCTCCCCACAGTCCCTCCAGCATTATTATTTGGTTGATTTCTTGGTCATTCTTTCTGGGGTAAGATGGAATCTCAGTGTTGTTTTAATTTGTATCTCTTAAATGACCAGTGATGTTAAAACATTTTTTCATGTATTTATTTGCTGTTTGTATTTCTTCATCTGAGAAGTGTGTATTCATCTCAGATACCCATTTTTGGATTAGGTCTTTAAATTTGGAAAGTCTCATTTTTTTGAGTCCTTTATATGTTTTTGATTTAATCCTTTGTCTGAGGAACAGCTAGCAAACATTTTCTCCCATGTTGTAGGTTGTCTTTTCAATCTGTTTGTGGTTTCTTTTGCTGTGTAAAAGCTTTTTAATAAGATGAGTTCCCAGTTGTTGATTCTTTGTGATAATTCCTGAGCAATCGGGATTTTCTTCATAAAGTCTTTGCCTATACCACTGTCTTCAAGAGGTATACCTATTTTATCTTTCAGCACATTTAATGTTTCTGTTTCAATATTCAGATCTTTGATCCATTTTGAATTTAATTTGGTGCACTGTGAAAGACACGGGTACAATTTTAATCTTCAACACGTGCAAAGCCAGTTTTTCCAGCGCCATTTATTAAAGAGGCTATCTTTCTTCCAGTGAATGTATTTGGCACCTTTGTCAAAGATAAAAAGGCTGAGTATGCCTGAGGTTGCTTTTGCATTTTCTAATCTGTTCCATTGATCCTCAGGTCTAATTTTTTTTGTTGTTGTTGTTACCAGTACTACACTGTTTTCTATCACAGTAGCTTTATAGTATAATTTCAAGCAGGAGTTGTTGCCCAGGATTGCTTTGCTATTCTAGTTCTCTTCTTGTTTTCCAAGTGAATTTTAGAATTGTTTTCTTTAATTCTCTGAGAAATTCTATTGGAAATGTTAAATTCCAACACATTAAATATGTGTAAGAGTTTTGGGATTATGGCCATTTCCACTATATTAGTTCTTCCTACCCAGGAACAAGGGATATCTTTCCATTTTCTGATATCCCCTTGAATTTCCTTTTCCAGAGTATTATAGTTTTCAATGTAGAAGTCTTATAAATACTTTGTTAAGTTGATTCCTAGGTACTTCATTTTTTTTCTGATGCTATTGTGAAAGATGTTGATTCCTTAATTTCTCCCTCAATGAGTTTGTTGTTTGTGTACAGGAATGCTATTGATTTTTGAATGTTGACTTTGTATAGAGCTCCATTGATCAATTTGATTATTAATCCTATATCTTTTGATGGAGTTACTGAGGTCTTTATGTAAAATATCATGTCATCTAAAAATAATTATAATTTAACTTCTTCCTTTTCTATCCTTATTCTTTTAATTTCTTTCTCTTATCTAATTGCTCTGGCTAGTTTACAGAACTATGTCAAATAAGTAGAGATGGTGGACATCCTTTTCTTGATCCTGATTTCAGAATTAAAACTTTCACTTTTTGTCCATTTAGTATGATATTGGCTATTGGTTTGTCATAGATGGCTTTTATCAGATTGAGATAAAGACCATCTATTCAAATTTTGTGAAGGGTTTTTATCATGAATGGGTGCTGGACTTTGTCAAAAGTTTTTTCTGCATCTTTTAAGATGATCATGTGGTTTTTGCCCTTGGCTCTATTAGCATGGTGTGTTATATTTATTGATTTGCATATGTTGAAACATGCCTGCATCTCTGGGATGAATCAAACTCAGCCATGATATATAATCTTGATAATTTGCTGCATTCTGTTTATGAGTATCATATTAAGGATTGTTGTATCTATGTTCATTAGGTAGATTGGCCTATAGTTCTCTTTCTTAGTTGGGTAAGGACTCTGGTTTTGGTATCAGGGTAATGCTTGCTATCAGGAAGAAATATGGAAGTATTGCTTCCCTTTCAATTTCATTAAAGTGTTTGAGAAATAGTAATATTAGATCTTCTCTAAATTTCTTGTAGAATTCAGAAGAGACTGTGTTAGAGGCTGAGCTTTTCTTTTTGGTAGTTTTAAATTTACGTGTTTGTTGTAATTACTTTTTGTTTCATTGATTGATATTGGATTATTTAGGATTTTTATATCTTCTTGATTCAGCTTTGGTAAATTTTATTATCTAGGAATCTGTCCATTTCTTCTGCATCTTCCATATTTTTAGAATACAAATTCTCAATGTAGGTATAGATGATCTTCTGGATTTCCATAGGGTCTACTGAGACTTCACCATTTTCATCCCTAATTGTATAGATTTGAGTCTTTTCTTTCCCTTTTTTGGATAAGGTTGTCTCAGGATTTGTTGATTTTATTTAATCTTTCAAAGAACCAAGTCTTCAATTCATTTATTCTTTGTATTATTTTATTAGTCTCCAGTGCATTACTTTCTACTCTGACCTTGATAATTTCCTTACTCATATGATCTTTGGGGTTAGTCTGCTCTTCAGCATTAAGTTGCTCATCTCACTTGCCCTGTTTTCCTGATATGGGTTTTCACTGCTATACATTTTCCTTGTAGGACTGCCTTCATAGTGTCCCATAAGTTCTTGTATGTTGTAGTGTTATTATCATTTAGTTGTAGAAATTGTCTAATTTTTTCTTTAATTTCAACTGTGACCCAGTGGTTGTTCAGTAGGGTGTTAGTTTCCTTGTGTTTATGAAGTTCTTGTGGTTTCTTTTGCCATTGATTTCCAATTTAATTGTACTATGGTCTGATAATAGGCATGGGATAATTTAGGTTCCTTTGCTTTGAAGTTAGTTTCTGTAGAAATCTGTATGGGCTCCTACCAAGTTCCTTTAAATTACTCTGTACATCCATCCCCCAACTTTTCTGGGGTTTGCTGCCATCTGTTAGCATCTTGGCTCCAGCACACAGGATTGCCCTTGGATTCTGGAGCCTGTTGCCCTCAAGGACAAGTTCTGTCCCTAGCATCAACCTGAGTGTGTGGCTGGGATTGAATCTGCACATTTGCCTGACTTTTTCCTCTTCCCTTCCCTGCTTCTCTCCTGCACCACCTTTGCCTTCTCCTGAGCTGACTTTAATGAGTCAACTGGTACAGACCTGCTTCTGGGAGACCTGATCCAAAATAATTCCTCTTAGCTCTGTGTAAAAAGAAGAGTTGCCAATAAGAACAGGTAATGTAAACCTTTAAATAGTTTCTGGGTTAAAGAAATCCTTCATTTTTCACTAAGCTTTAATAATATACAAGTACTCATGGTTTGTGGTCCTAAACAGTAGCAGCTGAACTTTTTTGTTGAACTGGGTATGGTGAGGACATAGTGTCCTCTGGAAAGGCTTTGTGATGGTAGATTCAGAATTTAAGCCAAAATAGAATTGTGCTCACTTATTAGGGTTGCAGTTTAGGACTGCCTTAAGAAGTAAAATGTTAGCCAAGTCCATTTTTATAAAATTTCCTCTGGTGTCACACTTCTAAAAATATACACTTCTGTTTTACCTTTTTCTTTTCTGCAAAGATTGTAGATTATAGCTGAGTCATCTTGTTCCCAGATGAACCTCATTACTATCTAATTTATGTAGCCCAGTGAATCTTGCCTTATATTCTACTGAAAAACTGCACCCATTATCTATTGCTTTGTAACATTCTTCCAGAATTTAGTAGCTTAAAACAACAAGCATTATTTATCTTACAGTGTTTTTCATAACTCCTTAGTTGGGTGGTTCTGGCTCAGGGATTTTCGTGAACTTTCTGTGAAACCTTCAACAGGACTGCATCTCTGAAGACTTGAACAGAGCTGGGAGAGCAACAGGCCAAGGGAGAAGAAATAGAGGGGAGATGCGTATGCCTGAGAGATGGGAGCCACAGTTCATGGTAACCTGCTACGGCGTGTGTACCGTTTGGGAGTCATACAAAGGGCTCTGCACAGAGGCTTGATTCCCAGGTGCTGCTGGGAGGTGTGGCACCTTCAGGGCAGGGCTGATTGGGCTCAGGTAGGTTACTGTGGACTCACCCTTGCACGTCGCGTTGCCAGCCCAGCCCTTCTTTGCCTAGCTCCCTATCTCCCTCTACTTTCTGAACGCAGGAGATGAGCAGTTTCCTTGGTCATGTAGCACTGGCATGATGCTCTGCCTCTCCCCAGGCCTAGAGCGAGAAGACCAAGGGACTATGGATTGAACACTGAAGCCCTGAGTACAGCAAGGGCTTCTTCTGCTAAACTGATGGTCTCAGGTGTTTTCTCACCATGATGGAAGGCTGTAAATGTTTTGGTTCCGAGTTAAAGCAATTGTGTTACTTTGCTCTTATTTGTTGCTGTGACTAAGCCTTGGTTTTGGATAGCCACTGAGTCTCAGCAGTGAAGACTTCTTAGAGATCCTATTTTTTATGTTTTTCTTTTCTTCTTTTTCCTCAATGAAAATAAATCTTGCTTTATATATTCTGCAATCCTTGGATCTGTGGTTTTGTGACTGTCATTACTTTGGGAAATTCTCCATTATTCTTCAAATATTTCTTTTGCCTTGTTCCCTCTTCCCCCTTTTGAGATTCTGAGTATACTTCTTAGACTAACACTCTCGAGGAGGATCCTCTGATTGCCCCCACTCTCCTTTTCTTTGTGTCTTAGTTTGGACAGTTTCTGTTGACTAATCTTTCAATTTATTAACTTTTCCTTTGACTGCATCAAGTGTACTGAAGAAACTGGCATCCTTTATCCCTCTCTTTAGTATTACGTCAGGTTTAAGATAGGAGCAAGTTGCCAGCATTTTTCCCTGTACTTAGCTCTAACTATTCTTTTTGTACTGAGTCACAGAGAGATTTGCATATTCTTGCCCCCTCCCCACAGGATACTTCAATCGTTTATTACCTGTCACTGTCCTCTGTTCACTCACATACCCGGCAAACACTGGGGAGGCACCACCTCACTGCAGCGGTACTCTAGGACCAGGGCACATGGTTCCAAGGGCGTGGTCCTTGGGGTGGCAGAGGCCATGCCTTCAAGCTTTTGGATTAAGATTTTTGTTTAGGGATCTTAAAACACATACTCATTTAATTCCATCTCCTCAATATCATGCCCATGTAAGAAAGCCACAAAGATTTAAAATTTTGAGTGCTTTTCTTACTGCTTAGCTATTAATAAGTTCAGGTGATCTAAAAAATTGCTTTTAAAAAATTATTTCTCATTATCTCATTTACCCTAGACCTTTCCCCCCAGAACTTCCAGATCTTATGGAATAATAATGATAGTACACATGTAGATAGCACTTAGTAAGTGCTAGGGACAAGCCCATTTACTATTTACCACTATTTTATGAGAAAGACACTATCAGTCAGTGCTTACTAGAGAAACATTTAATGCAACACACACACACACACACACACACACACACACACATATGAATTTACAAGATTGACTTTTGACCCCCCACACTCCCGTAGAGTCAGGCGTGTGAAAGTGCGGAAGGTCTGCCTGCACACTGGAGCTCTGGAGGATCAAGTCAAACGCCTGGAGCTCACTGTAGTTCCTGTGCCCCACCCAGGAGCACAAAGCGTCTGTGCTGGAGGCAGGAGAGTTTGCACTGGAAATCAGGAGACTTGTTGGAGTGGAAGGTGAAGACTTGAACTTCTCCAAAGATTCAGAAGCCAACCCTCCTTCTTCATTTCCCTTTTACACCATGCAGGTGACAAGCCTCCCTGGAGGCATGATCCTTTGTCTTCTGTAAATCCCCTCATAGCTCCTCTCGGAACTACGCTGAACTAATTTGGTTGGACGTTTCTTCCTCAAGTAGACAGAGTCACTTAACTCTCACAGAGTCTTGCTGTCATCCTTTTTTATAGATTAGGAAAATGGGCATGCAGAGGGGGAGGCTTACACTGCCAGTGTAGCAGAGCAGATATTTGAACAAACCTTCCTGGTTCAAGGCTGCCAAGCTTTGAACTGAAGTGCTAATTATCTGAAGCTGGTCATTATCTGCTTAGCATTTATTTGTTTTCTTATTTTATCTGAGAACCAGTAGCTCTGCAAGCTTCCCTACTAAAGAAAACCACTGGCTAGGTCTTCCAGTTTGGGATGCTCCTGGCCTGTTGACCAATTGCTGTGCTGACTTCTTTGTTTTTATACACTATTTCCATAATCCATTTTCCAAAATTGATTCCCTGACTTTTAGCTTCCTGACATTGTCCTCCCTCAGTGTTTAAATGGATGTATGAATGCACAACCAAGGTAAGGAAGGTGTCTTTTTTTTTTTTTTTCACTGAGGGGAAATTTCACAAAAAGTTTCATGTATTTAATTCTCTCAATTCTGTTACCTGATAAATAATTTTTTTATATTCATTCCCCCTTCTATCACCTCCATTTTCTGTTTGTTGTACACCTTGGTTGCATCAGCCTTTAGAAGCTTTTTGTATGAAAATGCAGAAGTGCAATATTTATCATGTTAACAATAATGTGTAAAAATAATGTGACCTAATTAAGAAAAATGGCACGTGAGCTGCACTCATATAAAATTAATAAATGCTAAGAGAATTTAGGTGCTAAGCATGATCTGTTTACACCGAGTGTATGTGCTGGGTGACGCTGCCTTTTAATGCATATGAAGGATAAATTAGTCACTGTAAGGTATCATTTATCTAAACATGATTTGTGACCTTAAACTTCCTGTTTGTTCTCATCCAAGCTCACCTTAAAAGGCAAATTTAATATGTTTTCTCCCTAGAACTACTGCTTACAGAAACTCATATTCCCTGACATTTAGAAAACAGTGTTGCCCACGGAAGCCATTAACATCTAAAGAGCTTAAATTAAAATTCACTTAAAGGCCCCACATGTGCCCTGAATGTTCTTATTTTCTGATTTTAGTTAAGATGAACTTTTGCCACATTTTAGTAAGTTTTTTTAATCTTGTAGGAATTATATTCATCCAGAGCTAGT
Source organism: Hydrochoerus hydrochaeris (assembly GCA_004027455.1). Lineage (NCBI taxonomy): Eukaryota > Metazoa > Chordata > Mammalia > Rodentia > Hydrochaeridae > Hydrochoerus > Hydrochoerus hydrochaeris. Next base: position 29,713 of record PVLA01011761.1, read on the forward strand.
TTTTCTTCTCCCTCTTCCTAACAGATGCCGAAATTGTCTAATTTTATGTGGAATTGCTCTTATTTATCTAAATGTAGCTGAGAAACCAGGTTTTGTTTTCTTCCCCTTGCTTCACTACCTTTTATCTTCTTTGTTTTTCTTCTCCACAAAAGGAGGCAGGACATAGAACTGGGAACCAAAAGCTTATTATCCTATTAATCTAATTATTATATTCTGAAATGGTTACATATTTACTTGTATCAAATACTTTCTTAAGGATTTTCTCAGAGTATTAAAGCCTCAAAAGAAAATAAATCACCCAAACAGAAGAGCAAGTTAACTGCTTGTGATGTCATTCTCATTAATTCATAGCAGGGGGCTTAAGAGCATTTTGGAAGAATGTAATAATCATATTGGCTAACACCAGTTGGAGGTGGAGGGAGAAATTTAGATTAAACCAGATACAGACATCATTTAGGTTGTGTTTGTGAGATGATGTTATATATTAGTATCAAAATGGTAATAGGAAATGGGTGCAATAGTTAATCTAACTAAAAATATAGTCTTTATCCCATTTGCATAACCAGTTCTCTTATTCCACAGGCTAGACAACTGGAAAGAGAAAAATAATGTTTGTTTTTTTTTTCTAAAAAGCATCCAGTTATAAGCACAGATTTTAATATTAAAGCACGGGAGATATCTCATTGGGTTTTGATGTGTACTTCTCTGTTGATTAGTGATGCTACTTTTATACATACATTTAGTACTTGTACATCTCTTATGACCAGTGGCTACACACACTTTTCAATAATTTTAAAATTGGGGTTATTTGTTCCTGTGATAGTCTGTTGTTTGATTGCTTATGTATTTTGTATATTAACCCATTGTAAGGTATTTAGCTTGAAAATATATTCTAACATCAAAGGGGTTATCTCCATTCTGTTGTTTCCTTTGCTGTGAAGCTTGTTAGTTTGATCTAATTAAATAGTGGTTTTTGTAAATAAACCATTGCCTAGACTGATATTAGGGACCCTTTCCTGTTTTCACCTTGTAGTTTTAGGTATTAAATTTGTTTTTAAATGATGTTGAGCTTATTTTTGTAGTTGTATGAAGTGAGAGTCTAATTTCATACTTTTGCAAGTGGATATTCATTTTTCTCAGTATCATTTATTGAAGAGATTTTCATTTTGCTATGATTTGTTCTTAGCATCAAGTTAAAAATCAATTGGATGCAAGTATATGGATTTATTTTCAGGCACTCTTTTGTGTTCCATTGGTCTCTGCTTGCTTTTGTGGCAATACTATGTTGTTTTGATTGCTATAACTTTGTAATAGATTTTGAATCTGATCATGACATGCCTCTGCTTTTGATTGTTTTGCCCAAATTGCTTTGAGTATTTGGAGATTCATGTGTCTCCTTTTAAATCTTTTAGTTTTTTTTTTATATATATTTCTGTGAAAAATATCATTAGGATATTGAGAGAGTTTGCACTGAACCTATAGATAACTTTGGATAGTACGGACATTATAACAATATTAATCCCTCCATTCTGTGAGTGTAGAATATTGTTCCATTTATTTGTATTTTCTTCAATTTCTTTTGATTCTGTTTATATTCAGCCCTTTGGTTAAAATCACTTCTTTTTCCTTCCCTTGCCTCCGCCCTTCTCTGCCCCATTGCTTCCTCATTCCTCCTTCCCCTTTCACTCCTCTTTTCTTTCTTTTTGTTACTGTGAATTGAACCTAGAACCTGTGCATGCAGCTATATCCTCAGCACTTCTTTTTCTGAAGGTTCTTGATAAGTCACTAACTTGTCCAGACTGATTTCAAACTTATGAACCTCCTGCTTTCACCTGGAAAATTAGCTGAAGGGTATTGAGGATGTTAGCCTACCAATAAGTCAACAAAAAATATCATAACTGAACCAAACCTGTGAACATAGTGTTATACCCCACAACATGGGAATACACATTCTTTTCAGTTGTGCATGGGATATTCTGCAAAACAGACCACATCCTATCTCATGGAACATGGTTAAGTAAATACAAAGGAACTGAAATTATTCCATGCATATTATTAGAACATAGTACCATACAATTGGAAAACAATATTTCTGAGATCAGACTTGGACCTACTGCAGAACTGAAAACACCAGAGGAATTTTATTGTGTTTATTTTTCTATGTTTGATTGGTTTTCTTTTTCTCTCTTGTTGAGGTCCTTTTTAATTTAGGTTTATTTGTTCTTGTTTTATTTTTTAGGGTTATTTTTGTTTTCTATTTTAGTCTCTTTTTTCTGTCTTTTTTCTTTTCTCTTTCTTTAATAACTTAGATTTATTACCTTCCTTTATGTCTTCATCTACTGATCTTCTAACTCTTTTGCCAACTACCTTGCTTGGTTTTTTGACACTTCTATGTGAATAAGCATTGTCTTTCCTCTGCTTGGTTTACTTCAGTACTCCTCTGCTTCCTCTTCCATTCTCCCCTCTTCTGTACTCCAGTTTCCCAAAACTTGGGTGATCATCCTTGTGCCTGCCAGCCTTGCTCCTACAATACAGGACTTCACTCATCTGTCTTGCTTCCATCATTCTTAATCCACCCCTCATAACAAGGTAAAGTCACTCCACTAAAGGGAAAATCATTGCATACTGGTTCCTGGTATATTCTGGATTTTGTTATACAACTGTAGAATTTGCTCCTGTGGTTGAAAGAATAAGATTAATTGTTACCACAGTTTGTCAGTAGACAGGCTATACTTGAACCCATTATTGTTAACCAGGATTTCATACCTGCTATAATCAATTTTTCTTTCCTGTATGATGACACTGTAATTGTATGGTATCATTACCATCACCTTAATCCAGTGCCAAAGGACAGAGTGCTAAGTAAAATAGATAACTTATCACCTGAAACACATTGGGAAGGTAGGTTCATTGGATAGAAAGACCAAGAACCATGTGCATCTAGACAGTGTCCCTGGGGAACAACCATTTCCAAGAGAAGCCTTGATACTAGGGAAAAAGCTATCTACCATAGGAAACCTATAAGCATCAATACAAAAAGAACAGAAAATGACAAAACATAGAAGCAAAATGCGATCCACACCCCCATCCCATCCAGGACAAACCCAGAGCAGAATAATGTAAAGGAAATCAGAAGTCAACCATTAGATCTTTCTCAAATGATAGCAACTGAAGTGAAAAAATAAATGGAAGAGGCTATAGAAAAATGATCTATAAAGTACAAAAAGTAATGATAATCAAAATAGATGACATTAAAACAAACACAGATTAAAAATATAGAGGAGCTCAGGAAAGCATGGAAGCCCAACATAGAAAAGAAGCAGAATTCATGAAACGTATATAAGCAGAAGTCCAGGAGATTAAAAACTTCTTTGGAAGTATATGCAACAGATTGAATGAAGGTGAGGATAGAATATCAAATCCAGAAGATAGAATTGCAGCTAGTGACCAGAAAAAGAAAGGTACCTTAAAAATTGCAAGAGATCACACACACACACACACAAAAAAAAAATCAACCCAACACCTATGAAATGAAGCAAAGAAGAGTAACATAAGATTGATTTGATTTAGTGAGAATGCCAGAGACAGGGCAAAAAGACATTTTAAAAAAGTCCTCACAGAAATAATGGTAGGAAACTTCCACAACATGGATAAAGAATTTGACATCCAAATAAAGTTATACAACTCCAAATAATCATGACCAAAATAAATCTACACCAAGGCACACAATAATTAAGATTCCAGAAACTCAGTGCAAGAACAGAATAGTAAAAACATCTAAAGAAAGGAAACATCACTTATAAAGGAAAATATCAGAGTCACAATAGACTTCTCAACATAAACCCTCAAATCAAGGAGAGCTCAGAGTGAAGTATTTCAGGCCCCAAAAGTAAACAATCTTCAACTCAGACTGTTATATCCCACAAAACTATCTTTCAAAAAAAAGAGAGAATCTGGGCCCTGAACATGCATGGGCTGAATCCCAGTGCACAGGGAAGCCTTGGAATGTTGCTCTCAGGTGGTAAGACCATGCTCCATGTCTGAAATCACTCAAGGACACACTGGAGTCCCCATGGGCCTAACTAGCTGATGGTCAGTACACTCCAAGCAGCTAGCAGTTGCCTGCAGTCTGCCCTGGGAGACAAAAGTGGGCCAGGTGATTCCCAGCACACAGAGGGAAGCTTTGAAACATTGCTTGAAACCTGGAAATATAGGAAAATGACAAAACAAAAGAGCAAAATGCAATTTCAAGCTACCAGGCCAACCCAAGCAAGCCTAGTGAAGGACATGGACACAGAAGAAAATATAAGCCATACACCTGAAATTCCTGAAATGATAGCAACTCAAGTAAAGAAACTATTCCAGGAAACTATAAAAGAACTCAAATCAGAAATAGTCTCCCAGGTAAAAGAAGAAATGATAAATGTAATGAAAGAAATGCTGAACACATCTAAAAAGACATAGTTAAAAAAATTAAAGAAGCAATGCAAAAAGATGGAAACTCTGAATGAACAAGAAACAAAGATAATGCATGAAGCAGATTCAAACAGATATACAAGAAATCAAAAACTCCATTGAAAGTTGGCAAAACTAACTCAACAAAAGTGAAGATAGAATTTCAGACCTTGAAGACAAGATTGCAGCCAGTGAATAGGAAAGTAAAGATCTTTTAAAAATAACAAAGAACCAGGAAATAACAATTCAACAACTGCAAGATGATGTGAAGAAAAATAACATAAGATTGATAAGTATAAACAAAAAGAAAGGTGACAAATCAAATGATATCAAGAGGCTATTTACAGAAGTAATAGCTGAAAATTTCCCAAACATGAGAATGGAAACTGACATACAGATCAGTGAAGCATATAGAACTCCAAATAACCATTACCAAAATAAAACAACACCAAGACATATAATAATCAACATCCCAGAAATCCAACATAAGAACAGAATATTAAAAGCTGCTAGAGAGAAGAGACAGATCACCTATAAAGGAAAGCCTATCAGAATCACAGCAGACTTCTCAACACAGACAATGAAGTCAAGAAGAGCATGGAATGATGTATTTCAGATTCTAAAGGAAAATGACTTCAACCCAGCCTGATGTACCCTGCAAAACTGTCCTTCAAAATGGATGGAGAAATAAGATACTCCCACAACAAAGAACAGCTGAGGAGCTTCATGACCACCAAACCAACCCTGCAAAAAATACTGAAAAACATTCTAGACAGACATAGGAAAAAACCACTAAGCAAGGCAAACAATTAAACAGAGTGGAAAGGTAAAGAATCAACAGCAGAAAGATGTCAAAAGTAAACCAATATATATCAGTTATAACCATTAATGTAAATGGCCTCAGTTCACCAATTAAAAGAAATAGACTGTCAGAATGGATCAAGAAACAACATCTAACCATATACTGTATACAAGAAGCCCATCTAACCCAAAAGGAAACTCATAGACTGAAAGTCAAAGGATGGAAAACAATATTCCATGCAACAGGATCCCCCAAGAAGCAGGGGTAGCTATACCACTTACAGACAATGTGAACTGCAAACCAAGAATGATCCAAAGAGATAAAGAAGGCCACTGCATACTAGTTAGGGGAAAACTTCAAGAAGAAGAAGAGATAACAATCTTAAATATCTATGCACCAAATTTGGGACTACCCAGCTATACAAAACAAGTATTAACAGAAATGAAAAATAAATAAGCAATAACACAATTTTAACAGGAGACCTTAACATGCCATTGACACAAAGGGACAGATCAACTAGACAGAAAATCAGCAAAGAAATAACAGAAATGAATCTCACCTGTGAACAAATGGGCTTAGTAGATGTATATAGAGTGTTCCACCCAACATCAGAATATACATTCTTCTCAGCAGCACATGGAACATTCTCTGAAATAAACCATATTAGCCCACAGAGTATTCTTAAGTAAATGCAAAAGAATTGAAATTATCCCATGCATGTTATTGAATCATAGCTCCATGAAACTAGAAATTAATGACAAAAGAAACTGCAAAAACCCCACAAACACATGGAAATTGAATAATACACTGCTGAGCAGTCAATGGGTCACAGAGAAAATTAAAGAAGAAATTAAACAATATTTACAGGCAAACAAAAAAAATACATCTTACTGAAACCAGTGGGATGCAATGAAAGTAGTCCTCAGAGGAAAATTTATTGCAGTGAACTCTCACATCAGGAAAACAGAATGAACACAAATAAAAACCTGATGCTACACCTCAAACATCTAGAAAAAGAAGAGCAAGTCAAGCTCAAAGCCAAAAGAAGGGAGGAAATTATAAAGGTCAGAGCAGAAATCAATGCAATAGAGACTAAGAAAACAATACAAAGAATCAATGAATCAAAGAGCTGGTTCTTTGAAAGAATAAATAAAACTGACAGGCCTCTAGCCAACCTTATTAAGAAAAGGAAAGAAAAAACTCAAATTCTTGCAATAAGGAATGAAAAGGGTGAAATCACTACAGACCCTGTGGAAATACAGAAGATCATCAATACCTATTTTGAAAAACTCTACTTTCATAGGCTTGATAACACAGAAGAAATGGACAGATCCCTAGAAACATATGAATTATCAAAGCTGGGTCAAGAAGATGTAAAACTGCTGAATAACCCAATTTCAATTAATGAAATTGAAGATGTAATTAAATCCTTGCCAACAAAGAAAATCCCAGGTCTAGATGGATTCACTGCAGTGTTCTACAAGAAATTCAAAGAAGATTTAATGCCAACACTCCTCAAACTCTTCAATGAAATTGAAAGGGAAACAATTCCCCCTATGTCATTCCTGGAATCAAACATTACTCCAATACCAAAACCTAAGAAAGACCCAACTAAAAAAGAGAACTATAGGGCAATCTCCCTAATGAACATAGGTGCAAAAATTCTCAATAAAATTTTGGCAAACAGAATGCAGCGAATCATCAAGAAGATTATACACCATGACCAAGTGGGATTCATCCCAAGAATGCAGGGATGGTTCAACATATGCAAATCAATAAATGTAATCCACCATATCAACAGAGCCAAAAATAAGAACCACATGATTATTTCTATAGATGCAGAAAAAGCTTTTTATAAGGTCCAACACTTATTCATGATAAAAAAAAAAACCTTACAGAAAATTGGAATAGATGGTCTTTATCTCAATATGATAAGGGCCATCTATGACAAACCAACAGCCACATTAAATGGCCAAAAACTGAAAACTTTTACCCTAAAATCAGGAACAAGACAAGAATGTCCATTATCACCACTCCTATTTAATATAGTCCTGGAAATACTAGCCAGAGCAATTAGACAAGAGAGAGAAATAAAAGGAGTAAGCATAGGAAAATAGGAAGTTAAATTATCATTATTTGCAGGTGACATAATACTCTACATAGAAGACTCCAAAACTCCATTGAAAGACTCTTAGGTATAATAACTAATTCAGTAATGTAGCTGTATATAAAGTCAATACTCAAAAATCAATAGCATTCCTATACACTAACAACAAAATCACTGAGAGAGAAATAAGAGAAGCCACACCCTTTACAATAGCATCCCCCCAAATGAAATACTTAGAAATTAATCTAAGAAAAGAAACAAAAGATCTATTCAGGGAAAATTATAATACCTTGAAAAAAGAAATCGAAGAAGACCTCAGAAAATGCAAAGACATTCCTTGTTCATGGATAGAAAGAACAAACATTGTGAAAATGTCCATTCTCCCAAAATTATTATACAGATCTAATGCAATTCCAATCAAAATGCCACTAGCATACCTCATAGATCTAGAGAAATATCTCCTAAAATTCATCTGGAACCAGAAGAGACCTAGAATACCAAAGGCAATTCTAAGCAACAAAGGCAAGGCAGGAGGCATCACAATCCCTGACTTGAAGTTATACTGCAAAGCTACTGTAATAAAATCAGCATGGTACTGGAATAAAAACAGACCTGAAGATCAATGGAATAGATTAGAAGATACAACCACAACTACAAACACACTCAGCCACCTTATCTTTGATAAAGGGGCCAAACATGTTCACTGGAAGAAAGAGTCTTTTCAATAAATGGTGCTGGAAAAATTGGCTCTCCATATGTTGAAAACTGAAACTAGACCCATGCCTATTACCTTGTACTAAACTAAAGTCTAAATGGACCAAAGATCTAAATATTAAAACAGAAACACTAAATTTGTTGGAAGACAAATTAGGCAGAAATCTTAAAGACAGGGGTAGGTAAAGAATTCATGAACAATAAACACACCACACACAAAATACTTCACAGAATCAATAACTAGGATCTTGTTCTATTAAAGAGTTTTTGCATGTTGAAAGAAATCTCCAGCATAGTGAAAAGAAAACACACAAATTGGGAAAAAATCTTAGTGAATAGTCCCTCAGACAAAGGACTTCTGTCCAGAACATATAAAGAATTTAAAAAAATCAGATCCCAAAAATTCAAAGACCCATTCCAAAAATGGGCATCTGAAATGAATACACAGTTCTCAGATGAAAAAATACAAATGACAAATAAATACAGGAAAAAAATGTTCAGCATCATTGGTCAAATTAAAACAATACTGAGATTCCATCTCACTCCAGAAAGAATGGCCAGGATCAAGAAAACCACCAATAACAAATTCTGGAGAGGCTGTGGGGAAAAAGGAACTCTTCTGCACTGTTGGTGGGAATATAGACTGGTGCAACCACTGTAGAAGTCAGTCTGGAGGTTCCTCAATGATTTACTAAGAAAGAAGATTTAGGAATGCAAAGAGAGAAATCACAATGGATCCTACAGAAAAAAAAGAGGAAAGAAGAAATACAAATTCAAAGATTTAGGAATGCAAAGAGAGAAATCACAATGGATCCTACAGAAATACAGAAGGTCATTAATACCTACTATGAGAACCTATATTCAAGTAAGATGAAACAGAAAAAATGAACAGATTCCTAGACACAATTGAATGGTCAAAACTAAATCAAGAAGTTATAAAAATTCTAAATAACCTGATATCAGTTGATGCAATTAAAAATGTAATTAAAAATTTACTAAGAAAGAAGAACCCAGGCCCTAACAGAGTCACTGTTGAATTTTACAAGAAATTTAAAGAACTAATGCCACAAACGTTGAAACTGTTTAAGGAAATTGAAAGGAAGACAATGATTTCAAAATCATTCCTGGAAGCAAGTATTACCCTGATTCTAGTACCAGAGAAGAACTAAACCAAAAAAGAACACTATAGGCTAAACTCTCTAATGAACATAGATGCAAAAATCCTCAAGAATATATTATCAAACAGAATGCAGTAAATCATCAAGAAGATTATACACTATGACCCCATAGAATTCCTATCAGAGATCCAGGGATGGTTCAACATTCTTGAACAAATCAATTCATGTTAACAGAACCAAAGACAGAAATCACATGATAATCTCAATAGATGCAGAAAAAGCATTTGACAGTTCCAAAGCTGATTCACGATAAAAACCCTTCCAGAAAACTGGAATAGTTGATCCTTACCTCAATCTGATAAAAACCATCTATGGCAAACCAACAGCCAACATCTTACTAAATGGTCAGACACTGAAAACTTCCACTCTAAAATCAAGAATAGGACAAGGATGTCCACTGCCACCACTCTTATTCAATATAATTCTGGAAACATTAGCCAGAGCAGTTAGACAAGAGAAAGATAAAAATAATATTAGAAAGGTAGCAGTTAAATTATCATTATTTGCAAATGAAATGATAGACTACATAAAGACCCCATAAACTCCACCAAAAGACTTGTAGACTTAATAATCAAATTCAGCAGTGTAGCTGGATACAAAGTCAAAACTAAAAAAATTAATAGACAAAGAACAAACTCACTGAGAGAGAGAGCAGGAAACCCACACCCTCTATAATAGCATCCAAAAACCTGAAATACTTATGAATCATTCTAAACAAAGGAAGTAAAAGATTTATACATGGAAAATTACAGTACTCTGTAAAAGCATATTGAAGAGGATATCAAAAAGTGGAAAAATATCCCCTGCTCATGGATGGAAAGGACCAGTATAGTGAAAATGACCATACTCCCAAAAACTTTTACACAGATTTAATGCAATACTGATCAAAATACCATTAGCATACTTTGCAGATCCAGATAAAATAGTCATAAAATTCATTTGGAAACAGAAGAGACCTAGAACAGAAAAGCAATTCTGGGCAACAAAAGCAAGTTGAGGCATCTCAATCCCTGATCTGAAATTATATTACAAAGCTACTGTGATAAAATCAGCATAGCACTGGATGAAAAAAAAAAACATACCTAAAGATGAGTGAAACAGAATAGATGATGCAGATGGAACTCAAAACATACTCAGCCAACTTATCGTTGACAAAGGAGCCAAGCAGGTTCACGGGAAGAAAGACAGTCTCTTTAATAAGGCCAGGACAACTGATTCTCCACATGCCAAAGATTAAAACTAGATCCATGTCTATCACCATGCACTAAAGTAACACTAGATCAAAGATCTAAATGTTAAAACAGATATACTAAATTTACTGGAAGACAGTAGACAGAAATCTTGAAGCCACAGATGTAGATGGAGCTTCATGAAGAAAAACCCACACCTCATAGGAAATACTACAAAGAATCAACACATGGGATCTCACTCTATTAAAAATCTTTGAAAACAAAAGAAATTACCACCAGAGTGAAGAGACAACCTACAGAAGGGGAAAAATTATAGCCAGCTGTCCTTCGGAATAATGACTTATATATAACACATATAAAGAATTGAAAAAAAATCATGCCTCACAAAGTTAAAGATGCAATCCAAAAGCTGGCATCTGAGATGAATAAAAGCTTCTTAGATAAAGAAATGCAAATGGAAAATAAATAATGAAAAAATGTTCAACATGATTCATCATTCAAGAGATATAAATTAAAACAGCATCAAGAGTCCATCTCACTCCAAAAAGAATGGCTGCCATCTAGAAATCAACCCATGACAAATGCTGCCAATGCTGTGGAGTAAAAGGGACCCTCCTCCACTGTTGGTCGGAATGTAGACTGGTGCAACCAGTGTGGAAACCAGGATGGAGGTTCCTTAAAAAACAAAGAATGGTGCCTCTATTTGACCCAGCTATTCCCCTTCTGGGTATCTTCCCAGAAGAATCACAAACATTATACCACCATGATATATGCACACCCACATTTTATAGCAGCACAGTTTGTAATAGCTAAATCTTGGAAACAACCCACATGCCCATCCAGTGAGGAATGGCTAAAAAATGTGATTTTAGTTTTATATAATGGAGTACTACTCAAGCATAAAGAAGGATAAACTTGAGAATTTTATAGGTAAATTGATGCAGTTTTGTAGGTAAATGTATGTAAATGAATGCATCCACCAGCCCCAAGTGTTTAAACATCATATTGTCTCAGTAGTGTGAGAAATTGAACAGTAAATAAGATCCAAAATGTACAGTAAATATTGTCAATTGGTAAGACACCGTTCAAAAGAAAAGAAAAACTGGGATGGGGGAAGGGGCTAGGAAGGAAGGGAAAAGAAAAAAATACACATATACACAAGAGGGTTAAGACTGTTTTACAATTAGTTTCTCTTAGTTTACTGACAAGAAAGGTTTAAGCTAATATTATTTGGACAATATTTCTTGTGTATATCTTGTACTCTGAATAATTACTATGAAGTAACAACATGCAATGTTTTAATTATTGTTACTCTCTAGCATGTTTTGAAACTGTTTTATTTTTTTCTTTCTTTCTTTAAAATAAAAAAAAATCCATTCAGCTGTGCTATAATCTTTTGGTTGGATAATTTAGTGTTTATTTTTAAAGTATTTTATACATCAATATAAGTTCAGTTTTTTAACAAAAATGAACCAAATTTTTTAAGTATCATAAATTGATGATCTCTCCTGAAAATGAAGCCTCTGGAGCTTAGTAAGTTGTGAACTCCAGTGGAGGTATTCCCACAGTCAGAACTTGCATAGGGCTTCTCCTCAGTGTGAGTTCTATGGTGTACTATGAAATATGGCTTTATGCCAAATATTTCCCACTTTTAGTATACTCATAAGGTTTCTCCCAGTATGAATTGTAGAGTGAAAAATTATCTCTGACTTCCAGCAGAAGGTCTACCCCATACCTTACATTCATATTTCTTCTTAGCATGAAGTTTTGATGAGTAGTAATAAATGCTGTGTGGATGAAAGCTCCCTTGCCTGTGTTACACTTGTAGGGCTTTTATCCTGCATGCACCCTCTGATAAACAGTGGGTTTTTATTTCCTACTGAATACATTTTTACATTTATTGCATTCAAAGAAGTTTTCCTGATTATGGCTCATGTAATGCCTAATGAGGCATGATTTCTTGGAGAAGGTTTTCCAACATTTAGTACATTTATAGGATTTTTCATCAATATGAGTTGTTTGAGATACAGTAAGGTTTGATTTCTGAGTGAAACCTTTCCACATTGTGTGCAAGTATAGGGCTTATTTCCAAGTGTCTTGTTTGATGTATAGTAAGGTATGATTTTTTTGCTGACGTGTTTCCCACATTCTCTGCATTTATAGGACTTTTGCACCATGAGTTCTTTCATGCATAATAGTGCTTGACTTCAGGGAAAGGGCTTTTTCAAAATCAGTACAATTGTAAGATTTTTCTCCAGTATGATTTACATGATTTTGAGTGATGATAATTTTTGGTGGAATGCTGTGTAATATTCAGAACATTTATAAGATTTGTACTTGATATGAAGCTCTCTTAAGTCATTTTTCTCATCACTTGGATAGAATACTTGACATCCACAGCTTGAGAGAAGAGGAGAGGTTTATTTTAGCTCTTGTTTCAGCCCATTTTTGACTGACTTTAAACAGAAGGGCCTGGTAAAAGGACCTGGTGGAGATGAGAAGCTCACAACATGGTATCTAGGATGTAGAATGTCAAGGGGAGAACCAGGAAGGGAGCTAAACCCTTCTAGGTCGCATCCCAAGTGACCTGCCTTTTCCAGCCAAACCCTGCCTCCCCACCGTGAGTCAGCCATTATTCCCCATAATCCATTCTTGTCTAAAACCTCTTCCTATGAAGGTATGAGGGTTTTGAAGGATATCCAGATATAATCCATAACATAAGCCATTAATGTTTAGTGAGCTGTAGCTTTGTAAAGAAGGCTTTCCAACATATACTACACTTAAGATATTTCTCCCTAGTATGTTGTCTGATGGTTACTGAGGTGTGATCTCTAGGAAAAAACCTTCACTTCGTTAAAGGTAAGCAGGAGGTTTTATATTGGTATAAACTCTCTGATGCTTGTACAGATATGACGTAGATAAGAAGTTCTTCCCACGTTTATCACAGTTAAAAGGCTTTTCTCCACTATGAGTCCTCTGGTAGTGGTAAGTATTGATTTTCTGCTGAAGGATTTCCCACATTTATTACATTCATAGGATTTCTCCCAAGCATGATTAGGTGACTTACCATATCCATTGTTATCTAGTTTTCTGGCATGACTTACCATGTATACATTAAGTTTCAAATGCTTTTTGTTTGAGTTCCCTCCATGGAGTGTTTATCTTGAAGGAATATGGTTTGCATTCGCATGAATGATTTTCTCCATTATTTTATGCCTGTTACTGCTTTCCTTTTTGAATATTTTGTTGTCATTGGATGCATCAGGACCAAGTCTTAGTCCCTGTTACACTCTTTTTGGGTGGTTATAATTTTGTCTGAATTCTTCCAAAATGGAGCTCTGCATTGTAACTCCTTCCCCTTAAAACTGCATACTGGAGTGGAATATCTTCTGAAATTTTGGGATAAGTAGCTTAAGTTCTTGCTTCTGATCTGGGAAACTCTGATGTGGACTGTTGGCCTTCAAAATGCATGACTCCAGTTGGTTCCAACTTAGAAATGATGTCATATTTCTGGACTTGATGCCATGTTCATAGAAAACTCTATTAGGTCCCAGGTCCCATAATTTCAGGGGCTGCAGAATGAAATGTATCTTTACTCATAAGCAAAGTAAAGTTCATTCACTGAAGACAGCGGAATATAAATGCAGCCTGAATGTTGGCTTGCTTTGACATTTCCTCCACCAGAATAATTAGTCTGCTGTTCTTATTCTTGGTCTTCCTCAAAGTCTCAGCATGACATACCTGACCTGAAGTACAACTGCCAATGGAGCCCTTGTCCCCAGCTGAAACCTTCTGAGTCTGTCCTTTTATTAACGTTCCAGTCTTCTGAGCACTGACCAGAATATCCCATCAAACTTGGCTCGTATCCTTGGAGGGCTTCTTTTCCAGTGGACCTCTCCCAACCTTTCCAAACTGCTCCAGTGAACCAGTTCCAAAGGCTTCTGAACCACTTGGTTATCTATAGTCACAACAGTAACTTCTCTTCTGTGATACCAAAATCTGTCACAGTCTTATCACTGAGACACAAAACCTGACACCTAAAGCTTAAAGGAAGAGAAGTTTACAGTTTAAAAAATTTAGTCCTTGCTTTGTCAGCACTAAGGTGGAAGGGCCTGATGAGGAGAAAATCTGTTCGTGCCATGTGTCCAGGAAGCAGTCAAGGGTGGAACTGGAAAGGAGATATGTCCTTCTGGATCATACCCAGAGCCTCTTCCTGCCAGGTCCCGCCTCTTCCTGCCAGGCCCCGCCTCTTCCTGCCAGGCCCTGCCTCTTCCTGCCAGGCCCCACCTCTTCCTGCTAGGGCTGCCTCTTCCTGCCAGGCCCCACCTCTTCCTGCCAGGCCTGTATCCTAACAGCCAGTGGGGTGTAATGCCCTCATACTGCAGTCACCACCTGCGATCCATGAGGCCTTAGGGGGACACGAGATATAAACTGTGACACTCCTTCATTGTTTCTCTGATTTCATTTAGTTATTTTATTTGAATTTTCTCAAAGTTCTCCAAGTTTCCTTACTGTAATAATTTTAAACCCATTGGCAGTACATGTAGCTACGTTTCTTTGGATTTAGCTACTTGAAAATGATTGTGCTCATTGAGTGTTGGTGTTTCTGTGCCTTTCACATTTCTTGTTCCCTAACATAGTTTCAGTGTGAACAGACCTCCAGTTACAAGGGTAGGTGAAGTTGTGACTGGGTATGGGATATCTGCCAGTAGTAAGGGCAAAGATGTTTGTTTTCATCGCAGCTCTTTCAGCTGAGTCATTGTTGACAAAAATTCCAGGGATTTTCAGTGGTCCATGCCATAGATACCTTCAGTGGCAATGAGTGTTCTGCAGGGGGTTGGTAGCTGGTTAGGTCTTTCTGATCTTTTCTCCCACCCTGGAAGTTATAGCTGAGGGTACCACTATTGGTACTCAGTCTAGCACGAAGTTCTTTCACATTATCAGTAGTATCAATGTCTGGTGAGTGGTACCCAAGATGCAGGCATGGAGCTGGGGCCTAAAGGAACATGTGGTGCAACTACTTATGAACCAACTGAGAAGCCAAGCATGGGACCTAGGCGTGAGGACAGTTACAACGATTCCTGAATTGGGTGGCAGCATAGCTCTCTGTAGTGCTTGAGCTGGTGCCTAGAATGTGGATGTTCTCAGAGACACTTTGGCTAGTGTGAACCAGCTTGCTATGGTGCTGGCTCTGGTGTCTGAGACATGGGTGGGTACAGGGTAGCCACAGAGTTCAGATTTTGAATATGAACATTTGTGAGAGAGCTACCAATTGGATACTGAGGCATGTGTAGAGTTTTGAGTGGTGGGAGCACTATTTTCAAATCCTCACAATAGTACCTTCTTCTTGAAAGATTTGTGAGGCCTGATCTCCCTCTATGGGCTTTTCTAGTGAGAGTTAGTGTTGGTTACTTCAGTGGCAAAGTATGCTAGTATATTCTGCAAATTAGGCTGTTGGCCATTAGGATGGATCTCGCTACTGTGGCTTTACTTTTGCCCTCCTCCTTTCTTCATTTCTAGCTATCTCCTATAATATTCTGTTTTTTTTCCCATCACTGGGTTGTTTCAGGCCAGTGGACCTTTGGTCACTCTCAGTGCCATTTTGGCTTGTGGACAGTTGTTTCTGTTTTTCTCTAAGAGGGTAAGGATGAAAGCTGGTATCTCCTACTTCATCATCTTGGTGATGCCATTCTGGTTTATATAATATCTATGGACAACTTGAAAATGAAATTGGGAAAATTATTTACAGTATCATATGGATTTACTAGAAGATGTGTAAAACCTGCACATCTTAAACTATAATACATCACTGAAAGAAATTAAGAGAATCTAAATTAGTAGAAACATACATGATCATAAATCAGAAAACTTCATACTATTAATATAGACCTGGTTCCAGAATTCTTTTATAAATTGCTAGATTTAATAAAAGATCCAACCTGCTATCTTTACCCCCAGAAGTTGGCAAGTACACTTAAAATCTATGTGAAGAATCAGGGGGCTCAGGGTAGCCCACACAATGCTGAAAAAGAAGAACAAGGTTGAAGTAATCATCCTCTTGACTTCAAATGCGCTGTAAAGTAAGAGTAGGTAACACTGGCGAAGCGATAGGCTCATGGCCTGGAGTGGAACTGAGAGTCTGAAAATGCTCTCTGTGATCAGCTGGGCCCTAAGACAATTTGATAAAATTTGCTTTTGTTTTTCAATAAATGGTGCTCCCAAAGATGCAACTTCAGTTGAACCCTTATATATAAAAACTATCTCCAAATGGGCCAAAAATCTAGTTATAAAAGTTAAAATTATAAAAATCTTTTAAAAATTTTTATTAGTACCTGTTTCCAATGCTTTTTTTTCTTTCAATGTTTAAAATCTGCTTTCCCTTCCCTCCCTCCCCTTACTTCCATCTCTTGTTCCTCTTCCGCTTTGCAAAGGATTTTCTTACTTTCTATTACCTATTTCTTATCTTGTTCTTTATTTATATTTTGAGTTTCTTATATAAGACAAAAAATGCAATCTACATATAGGCTCATGTGTCTGATTTATTTCAGTCATTATTGTTCCAGAGTGTCCAGTTGAGGAATGGATAAATCAAATGTGGCTTTACTCATACAACTGAATATTGTTGAAATAACAACGACAAAAAGAATTACTGGTGCATACTGTAATGTAGATGAACCTTGAAAACATTGTGTTAAGTGAAAGATCATATATCTGTGTTATTCCTTTTACTTGAAATCCCAGGATATATAAATCTATAAAGTTAGAAAATGGATCAGCGGTTTCCCGGTGGTTGGAGGCTGGGCAATGACTTAGTGCTTGTGGAATTTCTTTTTGGACTATGAGAATGCTGTGAAATTAAGCACTAGTGATAAACTAAAACCTATGGAATTATATACAATAAAGGGTGGATTTTTTGAAATATGAATTATGTTTCATCAATAGTAACAAGAAAAGCAAGCAAACAAAAAACTTTAAAGACACAACCTGCTGCTGGCATATCTTGAAGCCACCAGGCTGGCTCATGCCGCGGGTTGTAGCCTGCGTATGAATGGCACTTCGTCTAAGTTGCTGCAGTGCCACAAGGCTCCACGGTGCCCTTTGAGTGGCTGGTGCCCAGTGGCCAGCACACTTGGGCAGCTGTTCATGAAGTTGTGAGAGTACTAAGAGTTATGGTCAGGCTTTTACAGTTTTTTGCGGGGGTTGAAAGTATTTAATGACAGTCACTGTTTCTGAAATCCTGTGCAAGGGGTGTGGCATAAAGCATGATGGAAAATTTGCCAGGTGCTGTCTTTCCAAGTGCAATCATTATTGCTCCCTGACAGTGTTAGAAATTCCTCACTGAAAGCAGAGCAAGGCAGGTGGAATATCACATAAAGTTTAATGTGAGGTGTGTTTATTTTTGAGGTGCATTAATTTTGATCTGCATTTTGTTAAGCATATTTGAATCTGCTTTATTTTGGGAATTAATTTAGAGAATTCTGAGTTTTCTTCAATAGTCAACCAACAGAACCACCAGGTAGTCATTAAACAAGATTCTGGAGAGAGCACAGGGTTCATCAAACATGGGCCCAGCTGCCAGCTTGAAAAGGTAACCATTTAACCTTGGCTTAAGGGAAGTTACGTTTTGGGTGGGAACTTGCATGAGCATTGTTATGTACTGGACAGATCTCTTTAAAAGGAAAAATGAAGTTCCAGAGGTTATCACTCAGATTCAACCCTATGCAGCTCTCCTTACCTAGCATCACCGGTGTTCAGTGTGGTAAATTTGCTATGCAGAGCATCCTTAGATGCTTGTCTTTATTGCAGACATTAGAAATATCCCAGTCTTAAGTTCTATGCAGTTTGAGAAGTAGTATAGGATTCACTTGTTGGTATTTTTAGTTGGTTTTAAACAATAGTATAATTTTATTGTAAATGTAAAACTAAAAGAAGCATCATTAGACTAAGTCTTCAGACTAAAAATGAATTTGAAATCTCAGGCTGAATGAATAAATAGGAATAGTATTAATGAGTAATTTCTAGACAGGAATTTGTCATTTCATGATCAATTTAAGACAACAATTGGAGTTTCCCTAAATATGGGATATCCATTGCAGCCTACCAAGCCCTTAGGGAAATGCTAACCTTTTTCCTTCTTTAAAATAAAAAAAAAATTCTCAAAGGAAAAAAAGAATGTAGCTATAAATGCAACGTAAATATCCATTCAAACTGTTAAAGATAGTTTCTTTAGCCTATCATTTTGCATTATTTTTCACCAAATGATGTTATCCAGTGATAGTTTAGATCCAATTCCTCTGGTTTTACCGGTGCTGTGTGAGGCTGAGGCTTTTAAAAGGAGCCGATGGGCTTTGTGCAGGAAAGGGGTTATTAGTGACACTTTAAGGTTGGCCTGATCAGGGGAAAAGAGAAAACTGGGGATTTGTCATTGAAAAATTTCTTCAAATGAATTCAGCTTAAGGTAATTTTGCATTTATTTTATGATAATTATCTAAAAGGTAAAACAGTTTTTAGATTCACTAGGTGGAAATATTAAAATGCAGGACTATAATTGCTTGCCTTCTTTGCATTATAGAAGGAAATAAGATGGCAGTCATTTATCATGTTAGGTATTTATTTCCAGTATTCTGATCCTTGCACTCTAAGTCACTCTAGTATAATGCAGTGAGGAAATAATACAGCAAATACCTGAAGATCCCAGTACATAGCCTAAGTGACAGAAGCCAGAACGAAGGGAACCAAGTTATTACAAAATATTGTAAGACTTTTCACAGGAGGAAGAGAAGCTCTTGTTACAAATCACTTAATAGCCTTTCTGGCATCTATTTGCTATTTGCTGTAAATTCCTATTCCTACTATTTTGTTTCTGAAATTTTCCATTATATAAATATTTACCTTTGCCTTACATTGTTTACATTGTTTGAAATATTTTTAGATTTTAAAATCTTTTCTTTACTATTTAGATGCAGTAAAAGGATATTCTTCTTGTCAATGTTAAATGCCAGAATCAGTCCCAAATGGATCAACTTTGGAATGTGGCTTTGACATACTCTTCCCAGAGTAAATCTACTTGACTTTCACTCTTACTTCTATACTATGGCAAGCTGACTTTCACAGAGAATGAAACTTGATTTTGGTCAAGTACTTTGTTTTCTGCTCACATCTGTTTTGAAATCTTGATTACTCATGTCAGCTGAGGTTCCTAACAATTCAGAGGATTTTGTCCTTACTTTGGGGGATATTTCCCACCCCTACCTAGCAGCTTCTCAGGATTTAGTTACGGAACTGTGCCAAGGCCTCTGTGTGCAGGAGGTCTCTTCTCTCATGTAATTCTCCCCTGGCCTGGATGCTTTAGAAAGGAGTTTTCCTTTCCCCATGATGCCTGGATTTTAGAATATATTTAATAATTTAAAATTTTTACTGGAGTAACGAGCACATATCATTAAAGGCAGTATGTTTCAGAGAAAAGAATGTAATAAGCAGTACTCATTTCTACCCTCCTCACCCTCTCAGTAACTGTTCTTCCTTTTGCCTCTTAGGTTTTCCTGAATGATAGATGTGCGCCGCTATGTCCTGAATCATCAGCATCTGGGAGTCATATATTAGCTGCTTGATATAATAGTTTAGTATTCATCTTTCTATTTTTCCTGCTATAGTTTCTTTTTTATTGCCATCCTATTAACAGTTTTTGGTTAAATGAGTTAGTATTTACAATATTGTTACCTTTCTGAACATACTACGTTGCAAAGCCAGTAATGAACCATGAGTTTTTTATTTTAGTGTATTTTTATTTCTGTAGTTAACATTTTCCTCTTTTAAATGTGCTAGGGAGACTGGGGCATGAGGATTTCAGGTTCAGGGTCAGTCTGGGCAATTTAGCAAGACCTTGTCTCAAAATAAAACAAAGTAAATAAAAAAGGGCTGAGGATGGATTCCCATTCAATCCCCAGCACTGGAAAATTTTTTTTCTTAAGTATTATTTAGTTTTCTTTTCTTTGTCTCCTTTCCTTTCCTTTCCTTTCCTTTCCTTTCCTTTCCTTTCCTTTCCTTTCCTTTCCTTTCCTTTCC